>JAANDH010000373.1:7275-21412 GCA_011799765.1 Nymphaea thermarum
AAACCTAACCTAGCTATGATATCAACAAGATATCTTATTTCCTAACATGTTACACACTGATGCAGCAAGATAAAGGACATCTGAGAGTGGAACTGCTTATGCACAAGTGGAAGTGGAAAAGGTTAAGACGGAAGCAAGAAGAATTTTCTCAGCAAATTCACTGTCATGCACATTGATGAAGCATTAAGAAAGGGGCATGGATAAGAAAAAAGCCAGCATACATATACACGGACATGTTATAGTGCAAAAGCGAGAAAAGGAAAGGATGCTTCTAGTGTGTGTTACTGAACAAGGTTATGGCTCTGATTCATCCAGATCCAGATCTGATGTCTTCAATATTAAGGTCATGCATTATAAGGCCAGCAGTGGCATCTCTTGCAACTTTTGTTTAAGTGTTTTTTGTATTTTTGTCAAGAGGATATCATTAAAAGATAATGGAGATTAGGGCATGCCAAATTGAGGAGAAAAGCTGACGTAGTGCTGCTGGAGCATTTTCCCTCACATTCTTCTCATCTCGACCATCATGTTGAGCAAGTATGGCTATCTATCAAATCTAACATGGTATGAGAGCGGTGTTAGATCCCGGGACAGCATGTTTCTGAAAGTGTGACTTTGAATATGTTTGTTCTGCAGGTCAAGGACATAGTCTGGTTAGGTTTTCTCTCTTCCTCCCTTATCAATCACGGTTTTCTCTCTTCCTCCCTTATCAATCATGAAAGCTCTCGTGAATCTCTATTTCTGTTTCCATCCTTCTCTGTCATGATTTCCTGCTGCCCTAATTTCTCCATCATTGCATTGATACTATGGTTTTTTTGTGTCATCGAATTATGCTTCAATATTAGTATTATTGATGTCAATCTGTCCTTGTCATTCTTTTCTGCTACTTCTGATAATCAGTCTATCTCTTCCAATCATGGTCACTTTTATTATTTTATATGCAATATTCTGGTTCTCCTTGTCCTTGACATCATCTTCAATTCATATTCTGTCTATCCCCATCATTCTTTGCTTGTTCTTCAGTTTGTTTGGTGCACCTTGTCTTCATTAATAACCAGTTCATTTGTATCTCGTTGTCCTCTTATAATCAGCAGTTTAGAAGAGCCTTTCTATTGACAGCCTACCCCTTCTGAATTTCTGCAGCAGCAGAACAGAATGTAAGTCTGTTCTGAAGACTCTTGAGTCTCGTTCAACCTCCGAAAAAAGGAAAACGAGGAGAAGGAATGGGCTCTTTGTGTTGCATTTTGTAGATTTCATCTATACGACTGCTCTTTTGGAAAATTTGTTAGAAGATATCTTGTAAATACAGTATATACATTATACAAATGTACATATGTTTATATGTTTAGCACATGCCTGATTGAGGAGAAAGGTTGTCTTACTGCTGTTGGAGGATTTTCACTCACAATCTTTTCATCTCAACCCTCACGTTGAGTAAGTCTGGATACCTATCAAATCTACCAGTTAACCAAGAGAGGAATGGAAAGAATATATCTAGTATGTTGTGTATAAGTGCATGCATTTGTGAGCAAGACAAAAAAGTACACTCAAACAACATCAGGAAGAAATTTTAATGACACATATTGTTGAAATGAAGAAAAGTTTATGTTTTAGGGGGTTCGGTGTAATATTAAAGAGTTATAGCTCTCTTTAATATTTTTATGTTTTTGCTTATGATACTTTGTAAATCTCTTGTTTTACCCTAATCTCTTTTATAAGAAAGATTAGGGCCATCGTAAGAAGAATGAACTTCCTCAATCTCTCGTCTGCCTCTCTCTCTCTTCTCCGCTGCAACACATATGACAAAAATCCAAATAAGAGTAGCATTTTTTATAGGATTGTGCAAAAAGTGGTAAGGGTGCACCCAACATGAAAAGAAAAGATCCAGTGCAAACTTGTTAAGAATGGAAAGGAAAGGTCTGTTACCTCAATCATAGTATATCACCTTTGTCACATGGGTACTGCTGTAAAGGCAGCGTACCCATACTGGTCAGGTACGACACCGGTACTAGTACTGTCCCAGGTACTTCTTGGGCACTGGTCAAACAGTACCGAATACGGCCAACGTAACCAGCAACGTACTTGTTTCAAAGTTGACCGAGTCCTTTCCAATCCAAAATTTAGGATTTCAGTTTTGTTCTTTGCACCATTTACACTCAGGCAACACAAGCACAGCTGCGCTTTATATTTTGTTCAATAATATTTTCTTCAGAAACTATAAATTTTGAATCAGGAATGTGTTATTTTGTTTGAATTCTTATTCTATGTGTTATATATATATATATATATATATATATATATACAGCCGTACCCAAATTTTTTGAAAACAGACCCAACCAGTAGCACTCATACCTGTAGCTCTGTGACATAGCATATCACAAAATCCAGATTCTTATTCTGTGTTATAATAAAAAGGAACCTTTGTTATCCCCCATTGTAAAAATAGAAACATGCAGAAATAGCATATAACTAAATCCTATGTCACCATGGTACGCCGGGTTGACTCGCGTACCCGTACCAATATGCTGATATGGCAGTACGGTACACTGGTACATGGTGGTAATCCAAACCATATCAAAATGTAAGAAAAGGAAAACCCGATGCTCGTCTTCTCCCTCTCGAGTTTCTTCGTTCTTCCGACGGCGGGTGCTTGGGCTCACTGATTGTTTGGGCAGCGGCGGCGGACGGTGACGGACGACCGGCGGACAGCAACCGGCGGATGGCGATGGCGACGGACAGTGAGTGGGCGACGTTCGGTTTCTTCATTAGGCAGTTGTTAGGGTTGCTGCTACTGTTGGCAGTTGCCGACGGACGTCCGGCGGGAGCTTGGGCAGCGGTTGGCGATTGGCGATGGACGGCAACTCATCGACGACAGGTTTGGTACATCTAGTGGCTGCCTAATATGTGAAATTTCTGTACGATTTTTACTGCTACCATCTTCCATTCCATCAAATGGGGGATCTCCAGTGACATCAAGCACGACTTGTGTGGTTCTTCCTTTGCTTTTCGTTCTTGCATTGAGTGCTTGACTCTCTTCCATCAGATTTTGATGACTTGATTTTCTTTTCCTGTCTATGCTCACCCTCCAGCTCTTTTGCTGAATCCCTAACATCAAAGCAATGTCCCTTGTTAATAGGGCCTTCTCGAAACTCTTGAATTTTCTGCCGTTCTTTCATTTTACTCTTTTTTGTTGCTATTTCAATTTTATCAACCTTTGTTGTACTTATGGCACCAGGATTTACCTTGCATTCACCATCGAATGGATAGGGACTTTGGTCCTTCCAACTTTTTTGCATCCTCGTACACTTGAGCACTACCACCAATCAGTTTGGTAGGGATACCGTTGCTAGCCTTTATTCTCATTTAATTTTGTGAATTCCATTCTTCATCGATATGTGGTAGAGCATCTATCTTTACTTTCTTCGAAGCATTGTGATTATCTAATTGAGACTCTCTCTTAGACTTGGACTTTGAGTGAAAGAATGATCTTAGTTTATTTATGTTTTTTTTACGAGATTATATGTAGGAACTATGGAAGGAACATTTTATGTTTTCTTTATCAGATTATATGTAGGAACTATGAAATGAACATTGTCTTAATAATGCAATGATATCATTTGTTTTTCTCAAAATTTTTAATTTTTTAATTAAAAAAATATAATTATCGTTGTACCGCCGTACCAAGATTTGCAAAAACGTTGTATTCATACTCATTTTCCCGTATTTGTACCAGCACCCGTACCTGTACCCAGGTGACATAGACTAAATCATTGCAACCTCCTATAAAGCCATTTTCTTAGCATAAGGGGAACTTTGACGAAGCAACCCCAAAATTAAAATTGCAATTTCTTCCAAGCTGTGCCCTGAAATTTTTTAAATCAATATTGTTGAATTAGAAGAGTTTATGTTTCTAGGTGGTTCTTTATAATATTCAATAGTTATGAGGTCTCTTCAAACATTTCCCTATTTTTAGTTGATGTAATTTGTAAATCCCTTTCCTACCCTAATCTCTTTACTATGAAGATTAAGGTTAGTGAATGAATTAACTTTTCTCTCTCAAAGTTTGCCGGCTGCAATATGGTATCAGGGCAGGATGCTTGATGAAGAAGAATGAAGCCCATAGATGGTCTGTCGGCGGCCAAATACATCGTTGCCTTCTTCACCAAAGCGAGGACTCGATCCTATGAACAAAATCTTGAGGAATCAAACTTGGGATTTCTGAATCGCAGCCAAATTTGGGCATGTCGAATCACTGCCAAAGAGATGGCATGATCACTTTTTACAAAGTTCTACAACAAACTTGGACTTTTAGATCCATTGTCCAGTTTGAGAGAGGATGTTAACGATAAGGTTGAAAGGCAACCGTTCTAGAGAGATTCAAGGAGAAAAATCCCAGCAAGATCAATCAAATTTAATGATAAAGGAAATTCTAATCTTTCCACAAAATCATATTTAGTTTCTCATGCTTATCATTGCCAAGATTATGGGAACTTCACCTATTTTTGTTGAAATCCATTGCTGGAGTCTATTCACCGATATTTTAGAGCATGAATAGACTCCTTTACACAGTTTTGTTGTTGAAGATTGTCAACCAAACAGACAAAAGAGGAGAGGAAGAGAAAGAAAAGGAGAAGAAGGAGAAGATGATGGAAGAGATATCGCCTTGGAAGAGAAGGATGGTCGCCAGCAGCCTTATTCACATCACCATATTTGAGGACGATCGCCGGCAGCCTGATTCACGTCGTCAGTTTCACGTCATCTGCTCTGATACCATGTCTCTGCCTTGGTGGCTTCAAGAGGTCGTGGACATAGTTTCTCCAAGGAAAGGGGCATAGGTCGAGGGTCAAGAGGAGGTCGGGGGAGATTTCAATGCACCGACTGTTCGAAAATAAGGCATTTGGAAGACAGATGTTGGGATAAACATGGTCGTCCTTCCACTACATCCCTATGAAGAAGTGTTACATCTAAGCAGGGCAAGAATTCTTTATATAGTCTCCTATTGGATCTGTTAGTCTCCTATTGGATCTGTTCAGGCAGCTTCATCAGTAGTAGAGGGGACTTTATCTTCTTCTCATCCTGAGACTGTGACTATGAATATCAACAAGTCAAAGTATGAGGAGTTCTTAGCACATAGATCTACCCAGCCATTGGCCTCTACAGTTAGGATAGACAATGCTATGTCCTTTGATACTGCCCCACATGATACAGGTACTACTTAGATTATTGATTCAAGAGCATCAAGACACTTTTGTAGTAGACCTTCTATGTTTACCGTGCTACAGTCATTACCTCAAATACCTCATGTGAGACTTGCAGATGGTAGATGGTCAACTATTATGGGTTATGGAGATATTAAAATAAAATTTATCAGTCTATGACAATTCCTAATGTGTTATATGCTCCTAAGTTTCCCACTAGTCTTTATTAGTTGGACACTTGATTCATGATTTACATTGTCGTGTTATATTTGACTCTGGCTTATGTTCATTTTAGGACTTGCAAACTGGGACATCTAGTTCTTGTCGAATTCTGTACGTATTGCAGTCTTCTCGACCAATGTTATCTGTATCGTACGATACGCACGCGTATCGTACGATACGTATCGTATAGGTCGAAGAGACCTATACGAGACGCTTGCGATACGCGATACGCTCGTGTATCGCCCGTATCGTACGATACGGGATAAAACAAAAAAATCTTTATTTTTTAAAGTTTAAAAATTCCTCCCTCTCTCTCTTCTTGTATTTAAAGATTCCAAGAGACATAGGAGGGAGAGATTTTGCCCATTTTCATTAAAAATGACCAAGGATTCATCGATTTGGGAGATATTATCGTTGAATCATGAAAGATGATAACTATATGTTTTGAACATTTAAAATTGTGATGTAATCAAAGTCCTAAAACTCCAAGTCCTAAGACTTTGAGTCTTAAGATTCTATAAAAATTTCAAGTTTAAAATTGTGATGGATGCTTATTATGTTATTTTGAATACCTGATTTCTTATTTTTGAATGTGTTGTTGATACACATGAATGTTCGTTGTTGATACACATGAATGTTCCTTATGTATGATGATCTTTTTTATATTTGAATACATTTTTCTTGATTTCTGTTTTTTTGTTTATTTTTTCTTATTTTTCATGATTTTTTTTTATTTTTTCTGGTTTTTAAATATTTTTTAAAATTTAAAAATTAATTTTACGATACGTTACGCTACGTTTCTGATACGTTACGATACAACGTATAGGTCAGCCCGACCAATACGCGATACGCTACGCCTTTTATAACATTGTTCTCGATTACTTCATTGTCCTCTTCCTTCCAGTGGCATCTCAGACTTGGTCATCCATCTATCTCCAAGCTCTGTCACCTTCTTCCTCATCTTTCAGATTCGGAGTCATTCCAGTGTGAAAGTCTGTCAACTTGACAAACACACCCATAGCAGTTATTCATCTAGTCCTAGTCCGTCCAGTTGTGGACTATTGATCTTTTTCATGTTGATGTGTGGGGTCCTAGCAGAGTTGTTAGTAGGTCTAAATTTTGTTATTTCCTTGTCATTGCTGATGATTATTCTCGAGTCACTTGGGTGTTTCTTCTCAGGGAAAAGTCTGAATATGTACTCTAAAAACCTTATCATTGAAAGAAAGACTCAGTTTGGTATTATTGTTAAAAGCATTCACACTAATAACGCTCTTGAGTTCAAGGCATCTACCTTAATGAAGTTTTACTCTGATAATGACATTTCTCCTCAGTTTATTTGTCCTCATACCTCCCAGCAAAATGGAGTAGCTGAGCGAAAACATCGCCAACTTTTAAATGTGGCTCGTTCCCTAATGCTTCATACTAATCTACCTGCATATTTTTAGGGAGATGTCATCCTCTCTGTCTGCTACTTGGTCAACCGTTTACCTTATCCTCCATTGACAACCAGGTTCTCGTTAAACTTGTGCACCCACAACAACCCTTGTATCCAGTAGCTCCCAAAGTATTTGGTTGCACATGCTTTGTTCACATACTTTGACCTACACGTGATAAATTAGGGGTCCAAGCTAGTATGTGTATCTTTATTGGCTACTCCAGAAACCATAAAGGCTACAAATGCATTGACCCATTGACTCAAAAGGAATATATCAGTGCGAATGTCACATTCTTTGAGTCTCAGCCTTATTATAGTCCTTCTCCTACCTCTACTGAGATGTCACTGTCACCTGACCCACTACATATTCCTCATATTCTTTGGAGTCATTCCCTTTTGAATCTCCTGCTAGAGATTCTCTTGTTGTAGTGTCCAAGTTCCATGATCCTCCGCTGGTCTACACACGTCGACAGGACCCTTCTCATGTTCCTCCCCCAACCGCTTCTCAAAAGGTAAGTACATCTCAAGTGAGTAGACCTAATCCATCTGATTCCTATCAGGATATACCAATTGTTTTTCGCAAAGGCAAGCGACAATGTACTTTGCATCATATATCTCATTTTGATTCTACTGACGGTGTTGGTCAGAGTATGCAACAGTTTATTCAAGCTCTGACTGTCCATGCAGTTCCTACTTGTCACCGACAGGCTTTATTAGATACCTAGTGGAGACAGGCTATGCAAAATGAGATGGATGCATTAGTTCAGTGAGGCACTTAGGAACTTGTCGATCCTCCTCCTGATTGTGACATTGTTGGCTCCAAGTGAGTATTCACAGTGAAATATAATTATGATAGTTCTATGGAAAGATACAAAGCTCGGTTGGTTGCTAAGGCTACATGCAGACTTATGGGGGTTGATTTCTTTGAGACTTTCTCTCTTGTTGCTCGGTTGGAAACCATTCGTCTTATCATATCTGTGGTTGTACACAATGACTGGCACATGTATCAGCTTAATGTCAAAAATGTCTTTTTTGTACAGTGATCTCGATGAGACTGTCGATATGAAACAACCACCAGGGTTTGAACGACAAGGGGAGTGTGGAAAAGTGAGCAAACTGAAGAAAGTTATTTATCGACTCAAGCGAGTCCTCGTGCGTGGTTTCACAAGTTGTCTGAGGTAGTCTCAAAGTGTGGCTTTGCGAAATCCCCTCTCCATCATTCTTTGTTCATCAAGAAGACTTTCAAGGGTATGACTGTTCTAGTGGTTTATGTTGATGATATTATCCTGACAGGTGACTCCGATCAAAAAATTTTTGAACAAAGTTGTTTCTTCAAAAACACTTTGTGATGAAAGATCTTGGTCCACTCCAATATTTCTTGGGAATAGAGGTTGCTCGCAACAGAGAATGTGTAGCTTTCTCTCAACGAAAGTATGTTCATGATTTATTGCAGGACACCAGGATGCTAAGAGTTAAACCGGCCAATCTATATGAATCTACGCATACATCTTCATGATGACCAATCAGAATTAGTGGATTCTCAATCATATAGATCATTTATTGGAAAGTTCTTCTATGTTACTATGACAAGACCAGACATTAGCTTTGCAGTGGGGAAGCTAAGTCAATTTATGGAAAAACCCAGGAAAGTTCATTGGGATGTTTTAATGGTGGTCAAATATCTGAAATCGTCTCCTGACAAAGGGCTTTTGTTCACAAAAGGCAAGGCCCTGGAAGTGGAAGCCTATAGTGATGCTGACTATGTTGGCTCAGTCGAAGACAGGAAATCTACCACAAGATTTTGTGTATATGTGGGAGGCAACCTCATATCTTGGAAAAGCAAAAAGCAAGGTGTGGTATCAAGATCTAGTGCAGAATGTGAGTATAGAGCTATGGCTCAAACTGTCGCTGAAATAACTTGGGCTAAATCCATGCTATCTAGCCTAAGTGTGTCGATTCCACTTCTCATAAAGATGTATTGTGACAATCGAGCAGCTACATACATTGCAAATAATCTAGTTTCCCATGAGAGAACTAAACATACTGAAGAGTACTGTCATTACATTCGAGATCTCGTTCAAGGAATGTCACTATTCATGTACCATCAGAAGATCAAGCTACAGATGTCTTCACCAAAGCTCTTCCTATTGGTGATTTGTCTAGATGTTGTGATAAATTGAACATGTTTAATATGTATGCTCCCGCTTGAGGGGGAGTGTTGAATTAGAAGAGTTTATGTTTTTAGGTGGTTCTTTATAATATTTAATAGTTATGAGGTCTCTTTAAACATTTCCCTTTTTTTAGTTGATGTGATTTGTAAATCCCTTTTCTACCCTAATCTCTTTATTATGGAAATTAGGGTTAGTGAATGAATTAACTTTTCTCTCTCTAAGTCTGCCGGCTGCAACAAATATTGTGACCCTTGAACTTCTAAAAAATCAAAAGTAACTGGTAAGCCCAATGATAAGTTGGGAAAAACTTGAATTTCATATAGATGTAAACTGAAATCGCTGTAAGTTGACAGACATATAGTCCGTGTGTGGAGAGCAATATTGCCTTACATAGCTCAATCATACATTCATCAATTGAAACTGAAGACAGCATAAGAATAATACCTGCGATGAATACAACCTAGTGCTACTGCAAGAGAACCGGCATAGGCATAGCTCAAATCTGATGCCCCAGAAAGGTCATTTAGAAGCGAACGCGTCTGCAAAAATGAGAAGGTACTTTTTTCAATGATCAGAACCATCAACTCTGACGTTAATACTGCAATATAGGAAGAAAGTGCATCTGTACTCGATGCAGGCTTCACATAGGAACAGAGCTTGTTACTGAGAAATTCTTCATCAAAGCTTCAAACAGTAAAAAAGTTATTGCATCATACTCCCATGTCATAGTTTGCTAGAAACTATAAGCTTCATGCTGTAAAGAAGCAGATGACAATAACAAGTCTGATACAAACTAGCATTCATGTTTATGAGAAGCATACCATTCTCGCAGTAAAAGAATCATTCCCAAGGCGAGATAGCAGCCCAAGACCCTCACACGCAGCTCGTCGCTGTGCAGCACCAACATCTCCATCAATAAGGATGCCCTACAAAATACACACTCAAAGCTCAGCTGTGAGAAACAACAGGAAATACAAGATGAGACACCAATCAAGGTTCAAGATAAAGAGGTGCACAGTCACCTGAAATATAGATTGTGCCAAACTTAGTATCTCTGGTTCCAGTGGTTGAGGACGCAATGCAAGTGATGACTACAATGATAACAAACAAATAAGTTCTTTGAAGATCTAGAGAGGGATGTCCACCTAGCAATATAGCAATATCATAATAGCAAACTGGGACCTTCAAACTAGTAAGAAGAGCCACACAAGCATTTGTTGTACTATAGGTGTGCCATGACTGCTTCTTTCCAGATTTCAAGGACTGCTGAATCAAGCTAAGAAGCATGAGCTTTCCCTTCGTTCCCTGGAATATATCATGATTAACCACAATTCATTATTGAGGCCATCAGACATGAATTAATGAAAAATTTCAGGGTACCTGTGTTGCAAACATGATTCCCAAGCATGAAAGCATCTGGTTGACTAACATCTTGCTTAATGTTTCCGGCTTCATATTTAAAATGAAAACTAATAGTCAGATACAAGGAAACATGCAGGAATAACAACCTAATACCAACAAGTGAAAATAACCAACAGTCACAGAAAAGGTAGACATCATGAGAAAGAAGAACACAACTTTGATAGCATTAGCAAAAAAAGCACAAGTCAATGAAACTACACTAGTATGAACAGAATTTTGTATCATGCTTGTATAAAACGCTGAATTCATGTAAAACAGCAATATCAGGGATGTTGTGGAACCTTCTTTTGTTAATCAGTGATTCCGATAAGCAAATCTAGGTTTTAACTACGTAACGGACCATAAACTAGATACAACATATGAAGGCAAGCACACATCTTCACTGGCCGGTGATAATATCCCAGTTAATTGTCACCTGTGGAAAGCTAGGGAGTTCATTATCCCATAAGTAAGGCTTTGCACCATCAGTTCCACCTTCGAAGGCACGAAGCTCATCCTCAAACCAATCTCTGCACATAAAGAATGAACAGGGATAACCTGAATTTAATGATGACAGTGAAATAAAGATTTTACAAGCTCAAAGATGGATGACATCATTGAAAAAAGCAACATTCATAAGTACTTAAACCAATATAACAGATGAAAAAATACCACCTGCCAAGAACCCATGGACCTAAGCATGAATCTCTTTTGTCTAGCAATAGCCGCAAACTCGAGCTTTCTTCACATCCTGAAGGTTCCCTTTCAAAGCAGATGGCATGATGAACATTAAAATTAATAGAAGGCATATTAATTATTAAAATAATTGTAAAAACAGTATAGCAACACTTTATCAGTATGGACAATATAATAGAGTAGCTTTAATTTGTTTATATAAGCGACACAGTAGTTACCTGAATGGTGTGGTACAGATCTCAATCATCCCCAGATGATCATTTTTGTAAAGCATTGGATCAGGCAGGGACTGATAAGCAATCAATGTTCTAATAACAAAAAGATCAAAAATAGGCTTTATATTCTGAGACTGCCTAGCAGGTATGCATGATATACAGGATAAGGCCCTGCGCACAGCAAAGGATAGTTAACTACTATGAAGAAGCTGGAACAATATCACAACTTGCAGAATCAAAGGCTAGATTTCATTAGCAAAGCAACTTACGCACTAAGGTATACCAAAACAGGCTGAAGCAATATTCCTTTATTGACTGCTGTCATATTCGAAGAAATAAATTTCTTGGTAAATGCAGTTAGTGCCTCAACTGCAGCGGTCCAAACACTACAAAAAGAAAGGAACCAAATTGAGAAAAGTCATGGTGAAAATCTTGAGTGCTAATCTAACCAGAAAGTCAATGACATATGTCCAATTCAGAAGCTGGTTACTATATGGCAACACAAAAGAAGGGATAATTCAGAAGTGAAACATTTTCAAACCAGTCCGGACAACATGATGAAATGAAAGACTCGATACCAGCATTAATTCACAGTTCACACTAAGAGAATAAACAAAAAAGTAAAAATAATGTAGTTCTCATCGAGAAAATGTTAGATATACGCAGATATTTTACAAGACTAGAAACTACATAAGTAATGAAGTAACCAGAATGCCTTTGTATAAATGTGGACCTTATAAGAACAAAATAAGGGCATAATTGGATCGGACCCAAATCCAAATTAACATAAAATCTTCTTTACCCTCCCTTACATTATGTTAAGATTGTAAGACTTGGATCGTGGTTAACCGAGACCCGACCCATCTTCACCACACGCCCACACATAATGGGCAGTGGCATACTTGTAAATTATTTTTGTTTTGTGTATTTACTTATAACACAAATTAGGTTATATTAATGATAAGGGACAGGCGCCAAGGCTGCTGCCCTCTTTCCTCTCTCTCTATTGCACAAGCAGTCATCTTCTCTTCTTCTTCTCCTCTTGCATCTACTAAAGACTCCATCCAGTGGTTTGGTATTATACGTCAAAATCTTACACATTATTCATGGTCTTACACCATTAATAACTTGCCCTTGAATATCCAAAATCTGTCATTGGTTAAACCCGTAGTAAATAGATGGACAACCTGTTCTTCAGTTCTAACAAAATCACAAACCTTGGTCATCAACCTCAAATGTGTTTGGCATGAATATGGCCAACTAGGTGGAAAAGACATGTTCATATTACTTTGATTGTGTTAGCCTCGCGCTAACACAGCAGGTTAAAAGAGTAAGGCCCCCTGCTAAAACCCCTAAACTCATCCACATAGACCTAATCCCCAATTAGGGCTCTCCCTCACCAGAGGGTCCAACATTCAATCCTTGCGATAATCCTCAAATCAGCTCTTTCGATCTATTTATAAGCATGATTGAGTCAGCATTAGTGGGACCCTATTCATATCCTATATCTGGTTACTAACAATCCCCCCCCCCCCCTTCGAAAAACACCTTGTCCTGAAGGTGTGGTCCTTCCAAAATGCCTCATTTAACTTTGGTGGTGGCGGCATTGTATGATTTTTGCCGCTAGAGGATCTAAATTGCCTAATAATTTCGGTTGGCGCATGTATAATTAATGATTGAGCATGCTAGACTTAAAGCTTGATGATTTAGAATGCATGTTAGCGAATTTGTTTTTGGGGAAGGCCTAAGACTATTTTGGAGGGACGAGGATCCATGTGTATATCTATCTTTTTAGCATGATGGGTTGATTTTTGAAGCGATTAGGAAGCATGATAGAGACTTTGATATTGTGGAGAAGATGTAGAACCGTCGTTACGAACACGTGAAGCACGCTATTGACGATGTGTGTATTACGTTGTTGGTTGGAAAAGAATATGTAAGTTGGTAAGCTTATTGCGGGGTTGATGCCTCGGCTTGAAAAGCAAGGGAGAAATGTATTATTGACTGATGCAATCGAAAGCGCAGAGCTTAAGTTGTTTGGTCATGGGAAGAGACCTATTGGAGGGCATTGTGTGTCGACACTATCCGTCGATACCCTCTTGAGGCAATGACCTACGCCTCAATGATTCTATTTCGTACTTGTCTAAATTGTACAGCAATGCGAGTAGAGAACTTATCACTTGATTATGTTTGCAGGTACACCGGGCACATCTAGTAGACCTTGAGCAACAAAACTGGAAGCTTGAGTAACTTTGGGTGATTTGGCGGCGCGCGACAAGTATGGCGGCATTCTAGGCAAATTCCTGCCAGGGGCCAACTTTTGAATGTGTGTTTCCAAGATCGTTGGATCCTATGATTATGATGTGATTGAATAAATGTATGAATAGTGTAGAAATACGAACAAGAACAAGAAACACAATGTAGCGTGGGAAACCCTCAACACGAGGGAGAAAAAACCACGAACGAGGAGGAGTTGGTGCCCACTAGCAGCCAGACTCTCTCTCTCTAGATAATTTCATTACTCTAGAAATTAGGGTTACACAAATATAAGTATGCCCTAACAAGGCCATACTGGATCGAGTCCAGACCCGAACCCAAACACGAAGATCCGTCAACACTCCCCCTCAAGCTGGGCATACATATCAAACATGCCCAGCTTGGATACATTTCTCTCAAATGAAGCTGAAGTAAGAACTTTTGTCAACACATCTGCAGTTTGGTCCTCAGACTTCATGTAGGGTAAGATCAACTCTTTTGCATCAATTCTCTCACGAATGAAGTGGCGATCAATTTCAACATGCT
>JAANDH010000373.1:23449-94825 GCA_011799765.1 Nymphaea thermarum
GAGACAGAGTTAACAATCCAAGTTTTCACTTGATTATCCTCAAGGAACCAAGTACGCCACACACCACTAGTTTTTGCTGGTTCAGGGTTGCTCCCGTCGATATAGATCATTCGATCACGAGCCGCAATCCCCATAGTCATAGCGGGCGACCACGAGAAGTAGTTCTCCTTAGTGAGACGAAGATTTATGACTTGCATAGAAACATTCTCAGTTCTAACGCCCCCGATTTCAGTTTGATTAACGGTCGACGAGGAAGAGGCTGCCATAGAGATCAACTGGAGCGACAAAGAGAGCAAAAAACAGATAAAGAGAGCAGAATAGACCGGAGTCTGGTCGCCGGAATCAGACGGAAGCTAGGGCGACAGACGACGGAGAGGAACAGACCGTCGGGCGTCGGGTGGAGGCTCACCGTCGAGCTGCAATGAGCTGAGACAGGAAAAAGCAACGGCGGCAGCGTGGGTAAGTTTCCTCTCTCGCCCTCTCTGTTTGCCTCTTCTCCTCCCTCCCACGCAGCCTCTCCCTCCTTCATCAGCACTCCTGCCGCATGATTTCTCCCTCTCCCTCTCCCTCTCTGCTAGAGCTTCCTCCTCGTCCCGTCTGTCTCCTCTTCACCATCTCTCCCTTTGCTCCGCTCGATTTCCCTCCCTTCTACCGTCTTTCCCCGTTCTGTCTGAACCCTCCTTCCCTCACTCTCTCTTCTGTCCGCCCCTTTTTGACAGTGCCTTTCCCCTGCCCTCACGTTCCCTACTTGAGTTCTTCTCCCCATTTTCTATTTGTTTTTCCATTTTTCCCCAACCGAGCACACTTCTTTATTGATTTTATCACTGTTTGATTGGATTCCAGTTTGGGGAACGTGTTCTTCCCCTCATAACAGCGATTTGGTGGTGTTGGGGGGGCAGCTTGACACTATTTTTGGCTGTTTGAAGATCGATTGAACGCTTGAGGTGGCTTTCGGAGGCGTTACAGCAGTTTGGACACTTAGATTGGGGTGAGCAAGGCCTATTTGAGCTTAGAGTATTGAATATTATCTATTAGAGCATGTATAATGATTGTTTAAGCATGCTAGAATTTAGAATTGATGAATTGGGACGCATATTAGCGATTTTTGCTTTTTGGGGGAAGAGTAGGATTATGTTGAAGAAGCGATGATTCATGTCTATTCTGCTCTTTTAAGCATGTTGGGTTAATTTTCGAAGCAATAGGGAAGCATGGTAGAGATTGTGATGTTGTAGAGTGGTATAGGACCGTCTTTGTGAACGATTGGGAGCGCCCTTGTCGACGTGGGTTGTATGTATGGGAAGGAAGAGAGTGTACGTGTTGGGAAGACACATTCACTAAGGAAGAAAGAGAGAAATGGATTAGTGATCGATTCAAATAGATAGTGCGAAGCTTAAGCCTTTGGTGGTAACCGCTAGGGTTGAGGAGAGACCCTTTTGAGGGTTTTGTGGGTCGACACTACCCGTCGATACCCTCTTGAGGCAATGGCGTGCCTCAATGATTTTGTTTTATTTTTGTTTTGATTGTGAATCTAAACTAATGTAGAATTTAGTCAATTACCACTTGTGTATGTTTGCAGGTACACCGGGCACGTCCCGTCGACCTTGAGCTACCGGATTCGAAGCTCGAGGCATTTCGAAGAGTTTGTGAGCGCGCCACAGGTATGGCAGCATTCCAGGCAAATCCTGCCTGGGGCAAATGTGTGTTCCTAGGATCGTGGGATCCTGGGATTGTGATGTGAATTGATTGATTGTTTTGTGAATGAATATATGTATGTCTGCATATGATTGTTTTGAAAGATTATTAGAAGTTTGTTTTGAAAGTAATACGTATTTGCATGTGCATGCTAGAATTGATAACTGCTTAGGACAGATGAGGCGGGATATCGAGTCGAGTGTCTCCTCAACCCCAATTGTGCGTTAGAAAGCATCCAGAATGATAACTGCATAGGACAGCTACGAGCCCATCACAAATCGAGACTACTCTCTGTGGTTTGGCTAAGTTTTCAAAGATGTGATTGTTATAATGATGAATGTGAATGTTGTGTTTATTGAATACACATTGCTGCGAGCAATGATGCAAATGATTGAACAGAGGGTAGTTGTACCCATATTGTTATGACGGCAAGCCAAAATTGTTGTTGTTATGTGTAACCCTCGTGTGGAGGCAATTGGAGGTGTGGGTTCACTCGTGAAGTGAACCAACCTCATGAGCTAGCCAGAAGTGTGTTTGTGCAAGTATAAGCATAAGAATGAAAGAATAAGAGATGAGAGGCCAGTATTGGGAGTTGTCCCGCTTTCGCCACTGGTCTCGCCTGTTGGGAGCGCAGGCGGTGCAAGGCCCCAGAGTACTGTTGTGTGACGTGCTTGGAGCGTTGGGCTCCCGCCTTCCCAACCTGGGTGTCCTAAGGAATGTTGAGTATCTCTCCTTGGAATTCACACATCCATGGATGAGTGCTCTACCGATGCAGCGGGTGGATGGATCCATACTGTTCTGGGCCACCACGGGGGTTGTTTCTCGGCTGTAGGCCGCTCGCTGTGTGCACGTACCTGTGTTTGCACCCACAGAAACTGTAAACTCACTGATAGTAATGAACATGAAATGTATGTGAATGAAATGTACATGATTGATGTGCATGTGACTGTTGTTCTTATGAATGCAAGTGACATGTTTGAGTATGCCTTGCATGTGATTGAAATTGCGTTATTGTAGCCATTGAGTGGCCTCTACATGTCGTGCCCTGACACGACATAATGATAGATTGTTCTGATGTTTGCTTGTATAATTGTTTCTTTTTTTCAGGTTTTGGCGGACCCGGGGCAGCAGGCTTAGCAGACGGCTACATTCAAGTCCTAATGGGGAGGTTTTGGGTTTTGTTTTTGTAGTGTCGGCGCGTCTGGTTTTGGTTTTACTGATGCCTTGTTTTTTTATTAGGCATCGATGTTGTGATTTTGGCCCATTTTTGTCAAATGTACAGTTGAACTGAAATGTTATATAATGGAAAGCTTGCCCCATTGTTTTGAATTGCTTGGCTCATTTCTTTTTGAACTGTTGTGTAGTCGCACCTCGATGTTTGATGTTTAGAAAAAACAAGTTTGAGTGTCAAAAGGTCGGGGTGTGACAATTTAAGTATAGGGATGTAAACCTGGAGAAGCCCAACATTCATGGAGAACATAATTTGGATACTTCTAATATGGACTTTGTGGAGCCAGTGATTCCTTGCAATTTGGATGACATTGAAGATTCATGAACTAAATCAATGACAACACATTTGTTGGATGAAATAGAACTTTGTATTTATTTACTTTGTTAAATTTTAGATTAATGTATCCAATTTTGAGATCAAACTTGACTTGAATTGATGAATCATGATTGAAATGGTGAATGATACATTTTTAGTTTGTTTAAAATTTTCATGAATGTATTTTCATATATATATATATATATATATATATATATATATATATATATATATATATATATGTATATATGTACGGTCATACCCACGTATGCATGTGACATAGGTATTAAATTTATACCATTGTCACAAAAAACGGGTACGGGTATTATACGGCGAGGAAAAAGACAAGTAGAATACGGCAAAGTTATAAATCTCGGGAATAAAACGGGAAAAAGACGGTAAATTTTTAAAAAATAAATAAAAATCCTGATAATTATATAAAAATAAAGTAAATGAGAAATAAAAAAAAACATTGAAAAAAATTAAAGGCTCGGTCATTCATCACAAAAGGTTTCGGATAGGGCAAAGATGATACCATGATTATAGACTTTTAGTAATCTGAAACATTTATATATATTTGATTTCAAAAATTAAAATAAGATAACAAAATTATACTCGTAACCCATCAAATGATTCACAGCATTAAGTAAAATCGGTAAGTTTTAAAGCATCGAACCTAAGCAAGAGGGCAACGACAAAATGTGGAAACTGGAAACTAAGAGGGAAACATAAGGCAGATTAACGATATAAAATCTACACAAAAGCATAACAGGTGCAGGTAAGGCAGGTTTTAAAAAACATAATACGAAGCATCAAATGCAACAAAAAAAGTGGGGAAACTAAGGGGGATACATAAAAGCATAAGAGGCGGTGGCCTCTATGTGCTGATTTTCCCAAAATCACCGCCACTCCCGCCGGCCTTTGTCGAATGCTTGAGGTCGAGTGAAGACTGAAGAAGGCTCGCCGCTGGAAAAATCATCTTCCCGCCGGTGATTCCCGTCGACCGCCCTCACCACCCCTCGTCCGTCAGGCAACTTCCTCTTCATGTGGTCTTTGAATGAGCAGAGAGAAACGGTCGACTGAAGGAGGAGATGCGAGGAGGAAAGGGATCGCGAGGGCAAAGGAATCGATTTTACTTTAACCTAAGCCCTTTTCCTATATAAAAATACGTTTATGCCATCAAAAGGAGCGATCAGATTTAAAACAAACCAAATCTTTTATAAATATTACATGCCATGCCATTTCTTAAAAGTTAAAACTCATGGCATGCCTTAACAAAACGTAAAAAACGTGTTTTATACGCGTTTTTTATTTTTTACCTTTTTTTTAGAAAAACGCATTTTATTTCCGTTTTATTCGGCTGGGAGGTTTTCGACGTATAATACGCGTTTTTTTAAAAAAAACACCGTTTTTTCTGACAATGATTTATACCAACAAAAATGTGCGCCTGGAGATAGACCGCCTCTCCTTTGAATCACAAACCCAATCTGCCCTATTATAGACAGTAAGTCTATGCTACCTTTCCTTGAAAATGTTCACTTATAAGCCAGTCTATCCCCAACCATCCCTTTAAAATAGCCCAAAATTCATTTAACCTCCTCCACATTCGCAATCTATGGATCATGGATGAATGGGGAAATCTGATTAACTGAATAAACAATGTCAAGTCATGTGAAAGTCAAGTATTGTATCATCCAACTAAATTGAGATATTTCGGTAGGGTCATCATGCAAATCTCCTTCATGAGCTGCTAACCTGTTGCAATACCTGCTAACTTATAAGTAGAAATTCTGATCTTTCTATTATTAATAGTAACCGGAGCAAAAAGGAAAAAAAAAAAAAAAGAGGCAGCAGTGGCAGTAGCAGCAGCATAGGTAGTCAAGTTGTCCATATGCTTACTAAAGGATTAACCAGCCACCAATTTTGGCTCCTCAAGAACAAGTTGTGCATGGTCAAGGACCATATACAATTTTAGAAGGGTGGTAAGAAGCATATGTGTTTGGATCTAGATCTAGATCCAAACACATTATGTTCTAGGTACATATTATTTGAGCACATGTTTTATGGTTTCATTAACAGTACATTGTATACATTTTTTGTAGCTAGGGACAGGATTGTCCAGAATGTCCAAAGTGTGTCATTAGTATGACATTAGGGTTGACAGCTGAACAATCAAGCAATCAACTCTCCCTTCTGCCACTTTTTGTCTCCTTTACGTCCACTTCTACAAAAGGAGGACTGAGGTGAAATGATTCAAGAGTGACTTAGCACAGGTTGCTAGCCCAAATTTAACATACCATTTCTCATGAAAACTAGCATACCATTTACCATGATTATTTCGTTTCATATCAACTCAGCAGTGGCAAACAACAAAAACACCTTGACCTTCTCTGTACCCTTATTATTTCTTGAACTCCGTTTTTGGGCTCTAACCCAGCAAGGGCAAACAACAAAAGCTCCTTGACCTTCTTTGCATCTCTATTAGTACCATTCTCTTTCTTGAACTCCGCTTTTGGGCTCTAACCCAGCAAGGGCAAACAACAAAAACTCCTTGACCTTCTTTGTATCTTTATTAGTACCATTCTCTTTCTTGAACCCTGTTTTTGGGCTCTTTCCTTTATTCTGGGGGTTGAACCAACAATTTGCTTTAATATGTCACCTCTTGTTGCATAAGAAACAAGTGTCAACATCCCTCTGTCCCTAAGCATTCTGAAGCATATCAAGCATTGGGAAGTATACCAACCCCCCCCCCCCCCACACTGTGTCCGCATCCAAGGTGAGAAAGGAGGCTCCCTTTGATTCTGAGTCACAAAGGAAAGTAGGAGACAAGCAAGGTGGAAATGAGAAATATTGGCAACAACTAAATATGAAGGATGATGCCAGGGCACAAACAGTAACCAAGTATTGCACAATGAATATATTCCAGACGATCTAAAAAGGTTTCAACAACAAAACCTTCCTTTCTTTCGTTTTCCTCTTCATTTCGTTTTTTTTTTTTTTTTGGCTGGAGGTCGATCTAACTACAACCTAGGCTGAAGCTTATACAACTTCAATAATAGCCAACCACAATAAAGAAACTAGGCATGGGAGGTTTTTACAACAGCCTTAAGGGCTCAGGACATGTGCTAATTTCATTAAATATAAGAAGATATTACAACAGGACTTAAAGCTACATAAGCAAATTACAGGATAATGTGTGTGCCCCCATGTGAACGATGAACCTTATAAGAACAATAGAAGTACACAACTTGGATCGGACCCAGATCCAAATCAATATAACATGTCTTCTTCCTTTCAGAACAAGCATGCTTGGCATACTAGTATTGGCTGAACTCTTACTCAAAACTCAAAGAAATCAGCTGACATTTCATGAATCGCACTGCACCATAGACATAAATATTTGTTCTCAGAAGTTTCTAGCAATGTCCATTTCTCATGGCTTGTTTAACTTGTTTTGTCACAGAAATCTTTCAAAAATGTTATATATTTCCTAAAAAATAAAAAAAAAGAATATATGGAGCACAATTGGAAAATTAAGAAAATTGAGTTTTCAACTGTTTTTCTAACAAAAATATGGATAAACATTCAAACATTCATAACAGTTTTTTACATTAGAAAAAAATAAAGAAACGGCATACTGTTTTACAGTTTCCCAAAACTAGATTACAATGTGAGTTTCAGCTGCACTCATTATAACTGCTCAGAATTTCAGTCGGTTCCTTTTGCAAAATGACTATACATGCTTCAGTACAGCAAAAATGGGATAATGAATGAGGATAATTTACCATTCAATTAATGGTAAAGGAAGAGATGCATGTCATTTTGTTAAGCAAGAAAAGTTAGGATTAGAAACGAGGGTACTTTTAACCATAATAGAAAATTCACCATGTTTTTGTTACCACCAAAATTACGTAGCTTTTTGGAATCTTAGTGCCTTATCAGTGCAAAATAGAACATATGCAGTTCGAGCAATATTTCAGCTTACCAAACTTCAGATTTTAAGTCATCCAGTGGCTTGATTTGAAGATCAATATTTCCTTGAAATGCCATCGCCCACAAAGCAAGTATATCGAACACCTGGGCATTAAGTACCTACATATACAAAGAAGGTAAACCAGTAAAATGTTGTGATGGATATGTCACAGATGTAGGATTCACAAACTTGATAAATCTCACAACCTCTTTCGGCATAGAGGCTACAGATGAGGCAACAAGTAACCACCCAGCTTCCTTTTCTACAGCTGCAGCAATAGGGTTGCTACTACATTCAGTTATCATGTTTTTAGCAACTTCGAATGCTGCTTTATGCAATCTGTAGGCAGATAAACAAATTAAGAAAGATAGTCAACGCTAATGGAACCAGCAGAAAAGTAAAGAGAGCATCTCCATAAAGATAACATGACTTCAAGTTCCTTAAGTAGGAAGTTCGGAAAGAAATCACCAAACTGTTTGAAAGTCAGAAAGATGTGAACCGCAGTACACACTTAAAGTCTTGCATTTGATTCAGTTTGGGATGCACGTTAGATTGATTGCCAAGGCTAAAGGCCCAACACTATCAAACTTTGACACCTAAACCAAGCTAGCATCATGCAAAAGTCTCCTCATTCATGGCCTCCACCTGATGAAGATATGACAGCAGCAGAAGTATTTGACAATGACCAGAAGACATTTTCAAACTTCACAGAATCTGCTTTGAAGTCTCCTGCCAACGATGAGGACCAATTACACCAGCATCCATGAATAATTATTTCTTCACCTAAGACGTGAGCAGAACATCCTCCAGCATACACGTCAGTCAAAGACTATTTTTGTCTTCCTTATTGTAATATTTTTTTAACTTAGGTTGGTGTTTTAGCCTTTGTAAGTGAAGCCAGTTTTGTACTTTACTGTCTTTAGTAGTATCTTAAGTTAGGGCTTTGTCCTTCATTGTAGTTGTTCTTTTCTCTGAGCTGAAGAGCTTGATATGAAGTATTCCTGCGGCTGATGTACTCTTGTGCAGAATGAAAAACATCAAATCTTCTTGTTTTCTGTGCTTGGGTTATATATATATATAGATAGACACACTGTCACAAATATCGCATTTTATTCGAATAAAAAAACACAATAAATACGTTAAATATAACCCAGCCATATAAATCATCAATAAAACGCATCTTTTGGACAAAGAAATCTGAAAATAAAAAGCGCGAAAAGTCACGTTTTTTTTTAGTGTTCAGCCAAAAGTGAGTTTCTATCTCGAGAGAGAGGTGATTAACCAGAAGATTAAACATAATAAAGAAGAGAGAGTGCTGAAAGGAGCATGTATTACTGAAGATTAATTATGTAATCAAGAGGAGAGAGAGATGGTTTACAAAAAATTTGATGCAATCAAGAAGAGAGGGAGAGAGATCCCCAGCTGCTCCTATGAAACCCTAACCCACAGCATCAACTCAGCCTTCATATCATGCAGCAGAGTGAATGGGATCTAGCATGGGGACCAACCAAATTTATTATTTCGTAAACCCTACATCTGTGTCACCTGAGTGCAGGGTGTGGTTGCAGGTGCGGGTGCGGGATGCAGCAAATCCCAAAAAAAAATACAGTGGAGGGTGCAGATATATATATATATATGCAGGGTGTGGTTGCAGGTGCAGGTGCGAGATGCAGCAAATCCCAAAAAAGATACAGTGGCAGGTGCAGATATATATATATAAATAGTACTTTTTAATATCTAATCAATAAATATAATCATAAAAATAAGTGACAATGTTATAAGTTATAACTTATAGGTATAATATAACTAGTCAATAAATATAATCATAAAAATATGTCAAATACTCAAAATGCAGCCATGCATCATCTTATCCTTTTCCAATCTACCTAGTTTACCACATGTGCAGACAGTGTATTGCACGGCTGCTAGATAATTCTTGCAGCAAGCAATGAGAGATTGATAATTGTAAAACAAAAACTAGAACTAGCATTCGGTAAAATTAAAAAATAAAACTGTAAGACAAAAAAGTTATGTGGAAGTAACTAATAACTGACATATAACTAAGAACAGCATTCCGCAACAGAAAAAGCATGGCCCGGACAGAAGAGAAATGCTGAAATAGATTAACAAATAACATTATAACAACTTAACGAAATAAAGAAGCAAACGTAGATAAAATAGCTTAATGAAAAACAAATAACAAGAAGGAAAAAGTGAAAAACGCAAACCAGCATGCACAAATTGGAGCAAATCAGTAGGAAATAGGCCAACACATTAAAACAAAAAAAACAAAAAAAAAACACACAATCAGCATGAAAACATTTGTAAGAAACCAAAAAAAATGAAAGATTTGTAAAACACAAACCCAGTTACCCAAAGTCGAAATCACTGATTTAGGTTGCTGTCACTAATTAATGCTCACCGCCACGCCCACCGGCCTTCATCAAATGCTTGAGGTCGCATTGAGTGAAGAAGCGCTCACTGCTGGAAAAATCGGCGGATCGCCGGAGGTACGATGCGCGGAAGTCGAAGACAGAGGAGGGATGTTCTCACAGCCGCGTCGGAGGCGAATCCGAACCCGCACCCGCACGGGCGTCAATGTGCGTGTCGAAAAATTGACAAACTTAAGACCCGTGCGGCTAACCGCACTGGACTCGGCTGGAGCTACGTCGGAGGCGAATGACTTAGTCCTACATATGGCTATTATTTGCTTTTAATGTACTATTTTTCACCCACATCATATCATGTTTATGGTTTTAGCTAATCATTTTTCAATGACTTATTATTAATTTTTTTATTTATTTTACTTTTACATAAACTTTTAGGATTTTTGAATTTATTAAATAATTTCCCAAGATTTTTCCGAGATATATAATTTTGTTGTATTATACACAAGAACTAACTTGCCATATAATACTCGTACACGACACGTGACAATCAGACACACACACACACATATATGTATGTATGACCAATTCAATGAAACTATACTTTTGTGAGCCTTCGCCAAGAAAATGTCACATAAATTTGTTTTAGAGTAACCACCAAGCAATTGGCAGATGTGCAAAAATTTGCATGATTTTTGAACAATAAATTTTATTCATAAAAGTGTTAGTGGCTTACAGCAATACAATGCTGAACAAAATAACAAATTTCATAACATGAAAATCGCAAGTATTTTTCTTAGTGAGTCAAAGTACAAAATGAAAGAACAAATTTGAAGATGTAATCTTGCCTTGCAGGACAACCAAGAAGTAACACAGGGGAGATGGATAGAAGAGCAGCTAGAACTGCTGCTTGTCCATGCAAAGAGTCCAGTTCAACTTTCAGTCGATCCCCCTGCAAACAATTCAAATACTAACATTTTTTTAAAACAAGTGCTACCAGTATGGGCCAAAGTGCAAAGGGCTGCATCTTCCAATCAAGAATGGCAAGATATGAGGAAATGCCTCGGGACAAGTATACCTGTCACTCAGAGGACACAAGAATAGTTTTACAGTTCAGATTTGATATTCATCATTATCCAAAAAGAATTAATCAATAACAGAAGTGAGACAAAAATCAGTCAAAGCAAAACTTTAGGCCTAACGATACATTATTTTCCAACTTTTTGTAGCAAGACCCAAGAAAAGATTGAAACCAATTGAATGTGCACGACTTGAAAGTTGAAACATTTCAATATATTGGTACCATAGATTAACAAAATTTCTACTTATGTGGAGATTTGGTTACACAACACTACTGGAAAGTGGAAATTTTTCTACATCTAGATAGCTTACATTAATAAAAGTTCTGCTTATTGTGGAGATTAGGTTACAGAAGACCACCATGTTCAAGTTGCTAGCACACCTTCATAATTGGGCTGATAGGAAAGTATCTTAAATTTAGGACTATGAACTAATCTAGCAAAATGCTCACAAACTATGAAGCTCAAGTCATGGTCCAGCAGAACCATCAGTTCCTGCTCATAATCATGGGATTTGTTGTAGTCTTGAAACGTGGAGAGAGAGAAAGAGAGGGCTGAAGACGTGACAGTTGAGAAGAAAAGAACTCGTTCAATTCACTAACCCTAATCCCTATTATAAAGAGATTAGGGTAGAAAGAAGATTTACATATTATATCAATCTAAAATAAAGAAAATATTAAAGAGATCTTAAACTCTTTAATATTACAAAGAACCACCTAGAAACATAAACATTCTTATTTTAACACTCCCCCTCAAGCTGGAGCATACACATTAAACATGCTCAGCTTGTCACAACATTTAGAGAAATCACCAATAGGGAGAGCTTTGGTGAAGACATCTGCAGCTTGGTCTTTTGAAGGGACATGAATAGTGGCAATGGTTCATCCTTGAACGAGATCCCGAATGTAATGACAGTCAACCTCAATATGTTTAGTTCTCATGGAAAACTAGATTATTAGCAATGTATGTGGCTGCACAATTGTCACAATACATCTTCATTGGAAGTGGAATCGACACACTTAGGCTAGATAGCATGGATCTAACCCAAGTCATTTCTGTTGCAGTTTGAGTCATAGCTCTATATTCAGATTCTGCACTAGATCTTGACACCACGCCTTGTTTTTTTACTTCTCCATGATATGAGGTTGTCTCCCACAAATACACAAAATCCTGTGGTAGATTTGTTGTCCTCGACTTAGCTAGCATAGTCAGCATCACTATAGGCTTCCACTTCCAGAGTCTTGCCTTTTGTGAACAAAAGGCCTTTGCCAAGAGACGATTTCAGATATTTGACCACCATCAAAGCAGCAACCCAATGAACTTTCATTGGTTTTTCCATAAATTGACTTAGCTTCCCCACTGCAAAACTAATGTCTGGTTTTGTCACAGTAACATAAAGAGTAGTTTTCCAATAAGGGATTTATAAGATCTAGAATCCACTAATTCTGTTTGGTCATCATAAAGGTGTATACGTGGATTCATAGGTATTGACGGATCTTGGTGTATGGGTCCGGGTCTAGACCCGATCCGGTGTGTCCTGGTTTAGGACTACTTATATCATTGTAAACCCTAATCTTGAAGGTTAATGAAGTTTCTAAGAGAGAGAGAGTCTGGCGGCTAGTGGGCACCAGACCTCCTCACCCGTGGTTTTTTTCCCTCTAGTTGAGGGTTTTCCACGTTACAACGGTGTGCGATCTTCGATTCTTGTGTGTCTCTTATTTCTACATGGTATCAGAGCCTTCGTGCTTGGAAAAATATTTCTAGGGTTGTGAAGTTCCAACCCTGACCCTCCTCCTGCTGTTGCCGCCTCCACCACCGCCGCTGCCATCGTCGTGCCACCACCACTACCGCTGCCACCCCGCCGCCCCCCGGCTGCGTCGCCTGTGCCTGTTGCTTCCCTCTGCTCTTCCACCGCAGTCCAACCAGATTCCAACGTGATCGCTGCCTCTGCGTCGTTGCCCTTTGCCGCCGTCAGACGTGTTCTTGCTATCGGTGACTCCCAAGTGCCATCCTCAGGGGTTGCCGCTGCTGTGTGCCTCTGTTGGCCAGCCGTTTATAGTTGGTGATCATGGCCGGCTCGTCTTCCTCCTCCACTGTCAATACTGATCTACCTGATGTTGGGTCAGCGAGAACTGATAATGTACCGGTTCAAGTTACCACCATTCGGCTTACCAAGAAGAACTATTTACTATGGTCCGCTGCAATTACTATGGGGATCGCTGGGCGAGGACGCATTGCCTATGTGAATGGGAGAAAGGTCGAACCTGTTGCGGATAGTATGGCCTGAGATACATGGTTTCTTGATAACAACCAGGTTAAAACTTGGATTGTTAATTCGGTGTCCCCGGATATCCAAACCCTCATTCTTCGCAAGAAGACTGCGAGGGATATGTGGATTATTTTGGAACAGATGTATGGACAAAAGAAAAGAAAAATTCGTGTGTATCAACTTATGAAGGATTTGTATGCTCTGCGACAAGGGGATCTCTCGGTTGCAGATTTTTATGCAGCATTAAAATCGAAGTGGGAGGACCTTGACTACCATTCTGATATCACATGGAGTTGTCCTCAAGACCAGATGTAGTATATGACCAAGGAGTGGGAGAATAGGGTGTTCCTTTTCTTATCTGGACTGAATGATGACTTCGAAAATATAAGGAGTCAGATTCTTAACTCTGACGAATCATTTAGTATTAAAGATGTTTATTCCCGTGTAGAAGCTGAAGAACAGAGGAGGCTGGTCATAAGTGGAAGAAAGGGGGATTCCATGTCTCACAATGAACGGTCTGCCTTTGTTAGCCGTGCCTCTGTGGGGACTCCCCGTTCTTCCCGTAAATGTACACACTGCAAAAAACTTGGTCATACCATAGACTTTTGTTGGGACCTGCATCCAGAGAAGAAGAATAGTAGGGGGAGGTCTTCTAGTGGGAAGAAGCCTATGTCGACTGCAACGAGTCCTAGTGATGGTAAAGTTTCTATTTCTGCATAACAGATTCGTGAGCTGTGAGCATATTTGAGCCAGATTGATGCTGGTCAGACAGACATGTCAGATGAGGTGAAGGTCAATCAGGCACTGGCCGTTTCAGGGGAACAAGGTACTTCTTGCATGGGCGAATGGATTGTTGATAGTGGTGCCACTCATCACATGACTGGCAACCCCAAACTCTTTCATGACTACAAGCTATCCTCGGGAAAGGAACGTGTGTCCCTTGCCGATGGTTCCTTTACCTCTGTGGCAGGAAAAGGGAGTCTTTCTTTGTTGAACAATTTTTTAGTGCATGGTGCCTTGCATGTTCCCCATCTTCCCTTAAATATGTTATCTGTTAGCAAGATTACCAAGGAACTGAAGTGTGAACTTATATTTTCTGAAAAACGTTGTGTTTTGCAAGACTTGGTGACAAGGAAGAGGATTGGGATTGGTTTGGTGTCTGATGGTTTATATCGGCTTCCTATACGTGTTGCCACAGCCCTTATGTCAGCAGGACAAAGAAGAAGAAAGAAGAGTGTCGTCAGTCATTTTTGTATTGGCATGAACGCCTTGGTCATCTCCCTTTTGGGATTTTGAAACAATTGTTCCGTGAATTATGTTCCAGTTTAAACATTTCCTTGTTATCGTGTGATGTGTGTCAATTTGCGAAGCATGTTAGAGCTTCATATCCAATTTCAAATAGTCGTGCTAATAAAGCTTTCTCTTTGATTCATTCTGATGTGTGGGGGCCTTCAGGCATTCATTCTCGTGGTGGTTTTCAATATTTTATGACTTTCATAGATGACTATTTGAAGGTGTACTTTTGTCTATTTGTTGAAAGACCGTAGTGAGGTACCTCACATTATAGAAACTTTCATCCTCCTAGTGGAAAAACAGTATGGTGGGTCTGTCAAGACATTCTGGTCTGATAATGCTCGTGAGTTTATGTGTCTCACTGTCGAGGAATTCCTTCGAAAGAGGGGGATTGTTCATGAGACATCATGTAGTTATACCCCCCCTCAAAATGGGGTTGCTGAGAGAAAAAACCGTCAGTTACTTAATGTCACCAGAGCCTTATTGTTCCAAAGAAATCTTCCAAAATATTATTGGGGAGATGCAGTCATTACTAGTGCCTATTTGATTAATCGCATGCCTAGTCGTGTGCTAAATGGTCGTACTCCCTACTCTATGCTTCCAGGGAGTAACCAACTTTTCACCTCCCTCCTCAGGTCTTTGGATGTGTGTGTTTCATTCATAACCACAGCCCGAATGTGAAAAAACTTGATCCCAAATCAATTAAGGGAATATTTCTTTTGTATTCTCCTACTCAAAAAGGGTATAAATGTCTTGATCCCACCACTGGCCGAGTTCACATTACCAAATATGTCACATTCTTGGGACATGTCTCTTATTTTGGTGAGATTTCTCTTCAGGAGGAGAAGTTAATGTCTAAGGAAGAGCATTCTCCAACTCAGGAAATTCTGTTTACAGATTTTCTGGATTACAGGCGCGAAGAGAATCCATCTGTCAAGGTGCTTGGAAAAGATGAAGATGGGTCATCTATTGAGGTACATGAACAGGAGGAGGAGGGAGAGTGTCCTATGGTGACAGACCAAAGAATGTAATCATCTGTTTGGGCAGGTGTATTCTAGGAGAAGAGCTTGTACTGACAAGGTGATTGATGGTGAGAAGTCCACTCTGAATCCCAATCCTACTTCTTCCTTGGATGACCCAAGTCATGCTCAGAAGCAACCTGTTGAGAGAGAAAGCCAGACAGAAAAAGAAAATGAGGATCTTCTCATTGCCCTGAGAAAGGGTGTCAGGTCATGTACCCAACACCCTATTGGTAACTTTGTATCTTACTCTAGATTGAGCACTGACTACAAATGTTTTGTATCCTCCTTGTCTGCTAAGGGTGACCCTAAGTGGTCTCATGATATGCAAGAAGAGATGGAGGCCTTAGACAGAAATCAGACATGGGAGGTGGTAGATATTCCTGAAGCAGCTCATTTGGTTGGGTCAAAGTGGGTCTACACCGTTAAGTACAAACCAGATGGGAACATTGAGAGGTACAAAGCACGTCTGGTGGCCAAGGGGTTCAGTCAGAAATATGGGATCGACTACTTAGAGACGTTTGCACCAATTGCAAAGATGAAGATTGTTAGAGTTATTATTGCTTTGGCGGTGTTAAAGGGTTGGGAGATGTGCCAACTCGATGTTAAAAATGTCTTTCTCAACGGAGATCTAAAATACGAGGTGTATATGTGTATGCCACCAGGTTTTGAGAGACCTGGAAAATGTTGTAAACTGAAGAAGGCTTTGTATGGGCTCAAACAGTCTCCCCGAGCATGGTTTGAACGTCTCAGACTTGTTATGAAGAAGCATGGCTACAAACAAGGAAATGGAGATCATATTCTGTTTGTAACGAGGATATAGGGTAAAGTTACTTTACTGTTGGTTTATGTTGATGATATGATTGTTACAGGTGATGATAAAGAAGAGATAACAAGATTAAAGGGTTTACTATCGGCTGAATTTGATCTAAAGGACCTTGGCAAGCTGAAGTATTTCCTTGGTATTGAAATTGCCAGATCAGGTACAACTCTTATACTTAGTCAAAGGAAGTATACCTTGGATCTACTCAAGGAGACAGGAAAACTGGGATGCAAACCAGCCTCTACTCCTCTGGATGCTGGGCACAAACTCAGTAACAAGGATGGAGAACTTTTGTGTGAAGAAGCTAAAGGGAGATATCAACGTCTAGTTGGTAGATTGATATACCTCACTCTGACTAGACCAGATATCACCTTTGCTGTAAATGTGATGAGCCAGTTTATGCATGCACCTATGGATGTGCACTTGAAGGCTGTAGATAGAATCCTGTGTTACCTGAAGAAGAATCCTGGCAAGGGACTTCTATATGTGAAACAAAGGTCTATTGATATTGAAGGGTATTCTTATGCAGACTGGGCAGGCTGTGTTGACACCAGAAGATCTACCTCAGGATACTGCGTCTATTTGGGGGAAAATCTAGTTGTTTGGAGAAGCAAGAGACAAAATGTTTGTTCCCGCTCAAGTCCAGAGGCTGAATATAGGGTTGTTGCTACTGGAGTATCAGAGTTGTTGTGGCTGAAGATCTTGCTGACAGATATTGGTATAGAGATTGAAGGGCCTATGAGAATGTATTGTGATAATAAGTATGCGATTAACTTGGCTAACAATCCAGTGTTTCATGATCGAACAAAGCATGTGGAGATTGACCGTCACTTCATCAGAGAAAGAATCGATGCCAAGGAGTTAACATTGCCATACATGAAGTCTGAAGACCAAACTGCTGATATTCTAACTAAAGCCTTAAATGTTACTCCATTTGAGAGAAATGTATCCAAGCTTGGCATGTTTGATATGTATGCCCAACTTGAGGGGGAGTGTTGAAGGATCTTGCTGTATGGGTCCAGGTCTGGACCTGATCCGGTGTGTCCTGGTTTAGGACTACTTATATCATTGTAAACCCTAATCTTGAATGTTAATGAAGTTTCTAAGAGAAAGAGAGTCTGGCAACTAGTGGGCACCAGACCTCCTCACCCGTGGTTTTTTTTCCTCTAGTTGAGGGTTTTCCACGTTACATCGGCGTGCGATCTTCGATTCTTGTGCGTCTCTTATTTCTACAATAGGCAAATTAGCCGGTTTAGCTCCTAGCATCCCTGTGTCCTACAATAAATCAAGAACATACTTCCGTTGAGAGATAACAACACCCTCCCTATTGCGAGCAACTTCTATTCCCAAGAAGTATCGAAGTGGACCAAGATCTTTCGTCACAAAGTGTTTTTGAAGAAACAATTTTGCATCAGAAATTTCTTGATCAGAATCACTTGTTAGGATAATATCATCAACATAAACCACGAGAACGGTTATACCTCTGGAAGTCTTCTTGATAAACAGAGAATGATCAAGAGGAGATCTCACAAAGCCACACTCTGAGACTACCTCGGAAAACTTGTGAAACCACGCACGAGGACTCTGCTTGAGTCCATAAATAGCTTTCTTCAGCTTCCACACTTTGCCACACTCCCCTTGTCGTTCAAATCCTGGTGGTTGTTGCATATAGACAGTCTTATCTACAACTGATGAAGCTGCCTGAACAGACCCAATAGAAGATGGTAAAGAATTTTTGCCCTGCTTAGATGCAACATTTCTTCTTAGGGATGCACTGGAAGGACGACCATGTTTATCCCAACATCTGTCTTCTAAATGTCTTATTTTACCACAATAGGTGCACTGAAATCTTCCCCTACCTCCTCTTGACCCACAACCAATGCCTCTCCCCCTGAATGAACCGCGTCCACGACCTCCTGAGGCTACCAAGGCCGAAGCCTGTAAGTCACTAGAGGGCTGAGAAAGGGTCAGAGCAAGACGACTGAGTCTGTTGTAGGCGTCGGCTAGGTCAGGGATTTCTGCTCCAGTCAACATTTGAGCCTTTGCTACAGCATATTCAGGGGAGAGACCCTGTAAAAACTTCGCAACCATAAACTGTTCACCATGAGTTTTATGACATGTTGGACATGGGGGACGTAATGCTTTAAGTCGTTCATAGATGGACTTGAGGGAAGCGAAGTACTGAGCAAGACTTTGATCACCCTGTTGCAAATCAAGTAATTCCTCCTCCACCTGCAATATCTTGCTAACATTCTTGTCATTTGAGTAAGTTTGTTTCAAGAAATCCCACATTTGTTTGGCCGAGGTATAGTATGCAATAGTTGACGCGATTTGTGGTTGCACACTATTCATGATCCATGACATGACAATATTATTATCTCTCTTCCATGAAGCATATTTTCCACTCTTTTCGAAAGGCTCATTTTCTTCTATAACATGCTCCTTCTCATGTCCAATCGCTAACATTATAAACACACGAGACCAAATCTCATAGTTAGATCCATCTAACTTTACCGTAGAACCATAAGAGAATGGGTTTCCTCCACGTTTAACCTCATGAGGAAAATCAGACCTGAGATTTTCAGCCGTTGAAAATCTATCCACAAGGGATCAACCACCACAGGCAAGAGAAATTATATATATATATATATATATATATATATATATATATATATATATATATATATATTAAAAAAAGACTGATCAGCAAGACCAAACTTCCCACACAGCCACATTAGATGCACAAGAGCAAGCAAACCACTGTCCAACTGTTGACAGCAACCCACGGCCAACAAAAAAACAGCAATCTGAAAAAAAAACTGCTAACAGACCACCCTAAGGTGCAGTCGTAGATGCAGGAAGGCGCTGGACTGGGACTGGTCGCAGGCAGCTTCAAGGCAGAACAGGGCTGGATCTTCTAAAATCCACCAAAATTCATCCAGAGCTCGAATCGAACTGAATTTTGGACTGAAGCTTGCTGGGATGATTATCTACAGACGCCCAAAAGATGGGGGGCAAATGCCCACCCTAAGGTCCACTCGTTGTCAAGGCAAGGAGCTGGACTGTCGCCTGTCACAGGCTGTTTCAAAACAGGGCTGTCTTGAGCTCCTCCTCACGATCTCAACAGGAAACAAGCAAATCCAGTCTTAACCAACAACTTGTCTATTTATGTATCTAACGCAGCTGTACCACACATTAATTTTCACACATCATGGATAACGACATCAAAAAAATGTAGTCAACGTAAAATGCCACAAAAAAAAAAATCATAAAGAGCAGTCCTCCACTTGGCTGCCTTGATCATAGACCCCAACAACCCATAAGAGTCTAGACGACTGGAGTCTATTCACGCATACTTCCTAGCGTGAATAGACTCCTCCACCTAGTTCCGTTGCTGGAAATCAGTCAACAAGAACAGATTAGAAGAGAAGAAGGAAGAGACGGAAGAAGAGGAAGGAGAACAAGACGGTGGAAGAGATAGCCTGAGAAGGAGAAGGAGGGTCGCCGGCTGTTCACGTCACGTCGCCAGATTCACGGACGTCTGCAGCCTATCGCCGGCTGTTCAAGTTGCGTCGCCAGTCACGTCCCACTCTGATACCATGTTGTAGTCTTGAAACGTGGAGAGAGAGAGAGAGAGGGCTGAAGACGTGAGAGTTGAGAAGAAAAGAATTCGTTCAATTCACTAACCCTAATCTCTATTATAAAGAGATTAGGGTAGAAAGAAGATTTACAGATTACATCAATCTAAAATAAAGAAAATATTAAAGAGATCTTATAACTCTTTAATATTACAGAGAACCACCTAGAAACATAAACATTCTTATTTCAACAGGATTCATACAACTTGGTAAAAGGCTTACATCACAAAATCAGGATAAAAGGAATTCATGCAAAATCAGAAGAAAACTAGCATAGAAGAATCTGGACGACCAGTCAATCACAACCTCACGAGTGTCTTAAGCCCCTTTTTAGCTCGAAAGTATTAGTTTGGGTGCATGTGTGTCCGTGTGTGTACTGTCATATATTACAATTTCTATGCATATATCAAATCTTTGCACGTATGTCTGGTGGTGACTGTTCATATTTGATTTGTATATATATATTACTTGTATGCAAGTCTATTTTTATGTATTGTTATATTTTTTATGCAGTTTTTGTCTTTATTTTGATGTTCTGCTAAACTGCAGTGCAGATGCTGCTGGATTACTAGCTGTTGGCCAGTCCTAATGAATTGTTGCCTTGCTGTTGGAACTAGTCCAATAGCTTGTTCTTCCTAGTTCCTTCTTCTCTGTTCCATATCTTCTCTCTATAAATAAGGCATTCTGTATGGTCGCGGTGCCAGTTGTAGCCTCTTTTCGTTAATATTTATTTCTGATTCCTTCAAGTTTGAAGGCAATGCAGATTATGATTGAAGGCTGTGTGCCAATCGTTCTGAAGTGTTCATGCCTGTGTTACATGATATCAAAGCACACTTTGGTCCACAGTTTGGCCGAGATTTTTTTCAAACCGATTGTCGATTGCATGTAGTAGGCTATCTTTGTGTTGGATCATGTCTGTGGCTAAGTCACACGGGTACGTCTCTAAAGGAGACGTACCCATATGGTACGGGTACGGTACCGGTACGGGTACCGGTACGCCCGTGGGTACGGCAATTTCGGGTGTTGACCGTACCGGGTACGGTCAACGCCCAAAATTGTCCATTTTTTTTGGAAAAATGCCACCGCCGAGCTCACCCGCCGCCACCGAGCCCACCGCTGTCCACCGCCACCACTTTGTAATTTGTAATGCATGAAACTCTTTTAAAGAGTTAAAATTTTTCACACAAAATCGATACAGGACTAAACCAATTCACTTGAATCTTGGGTTTGGGTCTGAAGCGACTTTGGATCCGAGCCAACTCGCTCCAGATCCAATTTCATGATAAAATTAAAAAAAATCTAAAAAAAATCAGAAAAAATCTAAAAAAATCCGAAAAAACTAGTAAAAATTCAGAAAATTTCAGAAAAAATCTAAAAAAAATACGAAAAAACTAGAAAAAAATCAAAAAAAATCTTTAAAAACTAGAAAAAATCAGAAAAAATCTAAAAAAATCCAAAAAAACTAGTAAAAATAAAAAAAATTCAAGAAAAATGTATTTAAAGGAACACTCTTAGCATTTTGTTATTGTTTCAAATTTTTTGATATATATATATATATATATATGTATGTCTGTGTGTACGGCCATACCCCCGTACCCACGTTTTTTTTAAAATGGTTCGTACCCGTACCAGTACCCGTACCTGCACCCGTACCCGTACTCATGTGACATAGGTCTGTGGTGCTCGAAAACTATTCAGTGAAATTTCTAAGACTTCAAGGTGTTTTTTTTTTTTCACAGTTGCTGGTGCTGCAAATTTTCTGGCAAACAGCATGTGTTCGAGTCCAATTTTTAAGCAATGAAAAAGATTGCTGCTGCTTTCTTCTCCAAGATGTTCTCGACTCCGGTGGCTGCCCTTGTCAACAGTGGTTCAGCTGCTTCAGCATGCTCAAGATATCCCTTCTTTGTATATGAATATGTATTTTGTTTATTCCTTCAAGTTTGAGCGAAGTGCAATTTTTTATTCTGAGGGAACTGTAGTTTTTAATTTAAGACTGTGTACCTATCTTTTTCAATTGTTTATGCTCTGGTTCACAAGATGCATCTTAAGAATTGATTTTCAGTTTAACTCATTAAAAATAAAATTGGAACATTAGAAGATAAAATTATCTGTCTACAAAGCAGACAACTAACCTTTTCAAAGGAAACACTCTCCCTTAAAGCATGTAATGTTGTCACACCACAAGAAATTAAGTTCCCTGCACAAGTAGAATCGATTTCTGCTATGGCACGTAATGCTAAAGCAGCTTCCACACGCACCTTCATAGACAAATGTAAGAAACACCACTCTCAGCAACAAGACAGATTTAGAGTATTTAAGACAAAGAAACTGTCAATTACATCATGACTCTCGGTGAAAAACAAGTCTATACAGACCTTAAGTTATATTTACTACTTCCAAAATCATTGTGATTGTTTTGGATGGACCAGCTATATATATATTTATATGTATCTCACACACAAAATATCATATCATGTTGCACGTGTAATCTAAATGGCTAAGAACAGTTGAAGCATTACATGTTCTTCTAGAGTGTAGCTAAAAACATCATATATGTATACATGTGTTCATTAGGTTTTTTCTCGTTTTTTTTTTTTCTTCTGCGTAATTTCTTTCATTTTCATTTGTAATTTTGTATTTCTATTTTAGCTCACAGCTGAATGAGCTATCCAATGGCTGGCTCCAACAGCTAGTTTTGTGGCCATTTGAGCTAGCTCCACAGCTAGTTTCCTTTTTTTCTTCCTTACTGTTGTCTACAAATAAGGGAGATAACTTCCATTCTATATTCCATTCTAAATTAGGGTCTTGAGTGCCAGTTTGTAGAAGCCTTCTTCTCCTCTAATATATTCTGCTTTTCATCAGCGGTGGGGTTTCTGTTACAGCTGATTGCCTGAGTCCTTGTGCTGCTTTTCTTGATGACTTTACACCCGTGATATTTAGGTTTTCAGTGGCCTGGTTGACACACACACACACAAATACATATATAAACATTTTTGGTCTAAGGATGGTGAAGAAACAATGGAACATGGTTTACATTTTTTGGAATGGTTATGTTCTCTTTACATCAAAATGAAGCTTAGATTTTAGCCCATCAGTGTTTGGAATTTAAGGTCATTTTATAATATAGAGAAAATTTGTATACCATTAAAAGAAAATTTAAAGGTTTAAAAGGTCCAAATCATTTTGTCCTCTCTCTCGCTTTCAATGTCGACCAACTATGGTAATAGTAGCGAAAGAGGACTGTAATACGGGTCATGCGGCAGCCAGTCAGGCAGTGGTGACCATGGCAGTCCAAGAGAGATAAGACACGAAAAAGCTCGTCCCCTAAGAAATCTTGGGGCAACATAGTTGGGAAGAACCAGAAGCCAAATCTTGACGACATGGAAGAAGCGCGGGTTGACCTGGAAGGATCAGAACCGATCATCAGTTTCAGGAAGGAGGCATTAGACAAACTTGTAGAGCCCTTTCGTTTCGCAGCAATCTGAGCATCTGAGCAGAAACCATAGGCCAGGAACTGATTTTTTGTTCCTCTTCTCCTCGCTGTGAAGCCAATGGACGAGGGTAAGAACCGCCCTCTTCTCAGCAGTTAGCAATGGGAGATTCCTGGTTAGGGTTTCTTCTAAAGAGGAACTAGCAAAGGTGTTAAAGAGGAGAGCTTGAAAAGTAGGTGGGGAAGCTAAATCTGTCAATAAAACAATGAGTTTAATGGAGTACAGCCATGTGTTCAAAGGATATTGTTGGCGCAGCAGATGATAGTTGATACCATAGGAAGGTGGTTCTATGATGCATCCATTCCCTTTAATGCAACAAACTCTATTCATTTTCAGCCTATAGCATATGTCACATAGGTACGGGTGCAGTACGGACCATTTTCAAAAAATTTGGGTGTGGGAGTACGGCCATATGCGTGTATATATATATATATATATATATATCCATAGGAAGGTGGTTCTATGATGCATCCATTCCCTTTAATGCAACAAACTCTATTCATTTTCAGCCTATAGCATATGTCACATAGGTACGGGTGCAGTACGGACCATTTTCAAAAAATTTGGGTGTGGGAGTACGGCCATATGCGTGTATATATATATATATGTGTGTGTGTGTGTGTGTGTGTGTGTGTCACATAGGTACGGGTGCAGTACGGACCATTTTCAAAAAATTTGGGTGTGGGAGTACGGCCATATGCGTGTATATATATATATATATATATATATATATATATATATATACAAGAAGAAATACTTAGAAAATATATATCAAAATAAAAAACATATATCAACATAAACAAATAAACATAAAAAATATATATCAATGGATCTTGCAGCAGTGTTTTTAAAAAACCTATGAAAAACTTTGAACATATGGACAACCGAGCAGCCTCCTAGACAGTCAAATATAAACATTAGTAAAATTTCATGCAGGAAAACAAAAATACTACTAAGAACAAGAATAAAAAAAATAGTTCATGCAGGAAGGTCACCGGAGGTTGCTGGAGGAGTTTTCTTGTCTTCATCATCTTTGTTAAATTTAATTGATTATACAGATGCACATTGGGATGGAGACGCTAATGAGACATTCTACGACTAGAATTTTGTGAGTTTCTAGATGATTGCTTAATCTCATAGAGATGTAAGAAACAACAATAGATATCTCTATCATCTATAGAAGCATAATATCGTGCAATAGCTACTATCACAGTGAAGACCATCTGGTTGGAGAGTCTTATCAAGCACATGAGAATCATTATTGAGAAGCCAGTTAAACTTTGTTGTGACAATGAAAGTGTCATCTACATAAGTAATCATACATTTCATGAGAGGAAAAAAAAAACATATTGAAATGGATTGTCACTATGTAAAAGAAGAATTTCTTAGAAAGAACATTGAACTTCTGTATGTTCCCTAAGAATATCAACTGGCAGACTTCTTCACCGAAGGGCTTGGAGCTCCTAGATTTTCCTTTCTTCTAAGCAAACTTTCGGTAATATCACCGTACGTTTGAAGGGTGTGTCAGAAATCTGTAATTCATAAGAGATACTAGTGTGATTTTATATTTCTTATTTTTGTTTTTCTTATTTTTTATTTTTACCCTTTGTTTGATCAGCTATTCTTCTAAGCAAACTTTCGGTAATATCACTGTATGTTTGAAGGGGTTGTCAGAAATCTGTAATTCATAAGAGATAATAGTGTGATTTTATATTTCTTATTCTTATTTTTCGTATTTTTTATTTTTACCCTTTGTTTGATCAGCTGCTTATATTTCAGTTGATGAGAGACTAGCTGTTGGAGTCTCCCACAGCCAGATTTCTAGCTGTTGGAGACTTCAACAGCTCATTCTCTCCTCTATTTATTATCTGTTATTCCTTTCATTTAGTTATGCTCCTTGGATGGGCTAATTTGTAAGACTTTGTTATTTTGCTGTTCTAAGCAAGTATTGAGAGCAGTGAGAGAGATTTATGGTCTGTTTACAACCACAAGTTGAAGTACAACACTATGATCTATGCATGAATCACACACATACAGGATGCCAGTAATGCATTTTTGTAGTGAATTACAAAAAATTTTCCCCAAGCATGCTCAAGTAACTGAAAAAAGAATGAATAACTTGTGGAGAAAAATAAGGACAGTTAAAAGCTACAAAATATTATAGAAAGAGGGAGAGAAACTCACCAGCAAAGATGGATGAGATAAGGCTGCAACAACTGTTCTATCAAAAATGTCCTTCGATTCCATTGGAACCTTGCAAGAGAAGTAGAGAAAATTCCTTACAGGCAAAACTACAAGATGCCTCAACATCATGTTTTCTAGCAGAGAGGTATGCATAATTCACCAGCATTGACAAGCCAAAATAGAATTACAACTGAAAAGAGAATTGTCATTGATACTTTTGTTCACCGCCATAACTGGATGCACATGCCTAGGCATAGGTGAAATCTTTCCTCTAATCTATTGTATTGTATAAATTTGCCATGAAGGATAGGCATGTCTTCATGGCATAAATTCCAATTGTTAGTCTGATGATTGATAGTTTGATAATTTATAGAGAAAACAATTCAGAAACTTTTAAAGTTGTCAAAAGGACCACTAGGGAAGTCTTATCTCTTACTTCTCCCAAAGTTGTCAAAAGAAAGGACAAAGTCCTTAGTGCAGCCACCTTTATGGCAGGGCTGGTTCCAGGCGATTCCAGCTGCATTATGTTAAAAAAAACCAAAAATCAAAATTATTTTAAACTTATCTCAAGCAAAAAAGTTGTTATGAATTTACCTGTGTGCCGAGGAAGAAGAGAAACTTTCTTTGTGTTGGCTCAGTCATCTGCTCAGTAATACCAACCCGAAGGATATACAGAACACATGCCTTAAGAACATGTATAGAACTCATCAGCAACTGAGAGTTAATAAAGTAGCTTAATAGAAGAAAGATCAAGTAACAATACTGATATGAGTTCTCAACAAGGAGGTAAGTTCATATTTTGCCAAGATGCACAACCAAAGGTCTTTCCTTTGGCTAGTAGATAAATTCAACAGTCTACGTGTGTGGTGCTATGATTATGATATCATGGATTAAACGTTATGGCAAAGTTCCATACACCATAGCAATATAAAATGGTCGATAAAGAAAGTAAATCAAGCTTCAACCATGCTTGATATGCTGCAAGGAAAGTTCTATGAATTGCAAGTGTCTGAATGAAACCCAAGCTATAATTCATTCGTCACAAGACTCACAACTGCATCATATACAATTAAACATGTGAAAAATAGTCATAAATAACGTCTCGGAGTTTTAAACGGCAAGGTTTTTCTCGGGTATAATACAGACGAGCTTGAAGAAAATGAAAAAATACAGTAAATTTTTAAAAATAACACAAACATCAAAAGATAAGTAGATTTGCAACAAATAAAAAATAGAACATGAAAAAAAAAAACTGTTTGGCATAAAAAAACTAATGTTGTACGTATCGTACGATACGTATCGTATCGTTTTTATGAAGAACTTATAATGAAGAAGTTGCATCGGGATGCAGTACTAATAGTTTTCAAATATCATAAATCCTCCCTTGGCAAAGGACTGTAATTTAAAAAGAGAGCATTGTTGCAGATAGAGGCTTATACTGATGCCAACTATGTCAGATCTATTGATGATAGAAAGTTGACATGGATTAGTCCATGCTCATAAGTTTAAGGGTTTTTGTTTCTCTTCCTATGAAGACGAATTGTAATAATAAGACGGCCATATATGTTGCTAGCAATCCATTATTTCATGAGAGAACCAAACACATAGAAAATAGATTGTTTTAAGGCTGGGCACGAGGCCAAGCCGCCACCGGATACTCGATACCCGGCCTAGAAAAAGGGAACCCAGGCCAGCCCGATAATTTATCGGGCAGGCCCGGGTGGACCCGATAAGCCCGACGCGGGGCCGATATTTGGTTTTTTAATTTTTTTATTAAATTTTATATATATTTATAATATTTTATTGCAATCAATTATATTTATATATTATTTTATATTAAAATATAGTTTTAAATTTAATCGAGCCGGGCTCAAGCTCGGGTTTTTCGAGTCGGGCCAGGCCTGGTTTTTGGATGTCGGGCCAGGCCGGGCTGGTTCTATGCCTAGGCTTTGATTGTGTTTACATTCAAGACATAGTGCACAGGAGAGTTATCTCTACAGGTCATGTGCCTTCAGAAAAGCAAGTGGTTGGTGTCTTTACGAAACCACTTCCTGTTGTTTGAGTTCACATAGTGTTGTAACAAACTGAGCATGGTTGAAATCTATATTCCTGCTTGAGGGGGAGTGTTGATAGTTAAAAAGTTGACGTCTTTAGTAAATAAGTTTGGGTCATGTGAGGCTTTTTTGTCTTACGAGGTCGTTTTCTTTATTTTCTATAATTTTGTGGACTCCTATTGCAATTTCCATTTGTAACCTCCTAGTCCTTACTAAGTCAAGGATCAGGGTTAATGAGATTGATCTTTTCTCCTTCCAATACTCTAGTTGGTGACTCCTAGTAAGTAAGAACTACAAATACATGTATGATTAACTAGGTTGCAGAATTGCAAATGTTATCAGAGAGCTCAAGAAAAGTTTAAAAATCAAATCATCTGGTTGTCCAATGACACGCAATAAATTATCAAAATAAATAGGACGGAAGAGAAAGATCTGAAACAAAAAATTACCAATGGATGGGCATCCACCACAGAATTCCCATTGAGCATATCCATTGCCTGTAAAGCAAATTGTTGAAGCTCCACATCCACCAGAAGATACTTCAGACACATTGTCTAGAAATAAAAGTGATAACCTGTGTTACTAGGCTAATCATCCCAAAAAAAAAAAAAGCTCAAACCTGCTTATATGCTACAAAGTGAAGAAAGAAGAAAAAACTAATAAGCCAGTGTGACAATTGAAGAAAGTAGGAGTAGAAGTAAAATTCACTATTTTTAATATATTTGACTTCTATTCCTTTTTCCAAAAGAAATAGAAGTGAACATGTGAAAATTAGTAGATTTTTTATACAAAACAAAATATAGGAGCATCGGCTGCGAAAAGCACATATGCCAAATGTAAGCTAAGATTTTGCTTCCGCTAATGAAACAGTTTCAACAAATACAACGCCTAGGATTACATTTGAACCACATTCACAAAACAAGGTCACATGAGATGACAAATTGCGAGCTCATACACAACCACACATTACAATGTGAACCCATGTGCAAGGCTTTGTCCATCTTTGTTTTAAGTATTTTGCCTTTATTTTGTGTAAAATTCATTTTGATTTCCAACTTGTACTTGGCATTGTAGCACATACTTCGTGATCATCTTAGTTGGTTAGTTATGCTTTCATGTGAGATATCTGAGAAGTCAAAAAGAAATACCTGTAGAAAATATACCCATGACAAAGTGATTCCAACACGAAGTTCCTTCGAGCGATGACCGCTAGCTGTAATGGAAAGCAAGAAAAGTTTTATGATTGCTCAATCCAATCAAACGACTAAGTAGATCACAAAAAGTCACTAGAACATCCAACCATTGTAATCTAAGGCAACGATGAAATTAGCTTGACCTAGATTATAGTAAAAAAAGGACATATAATTTTTATGCTCGAGTCTCCAAAGGATGAAACACTACCATATTAGATAAACTATGTTCATCCATCATAAATTCAATAAGAACCATAGATGTTTTGCAACTGAAAATTAAAAAATCGAACAGAGGATTTAGAACCTCAGGTGGAATAATAATCAATTATTAACAAATGCACCCCCAGTGCACTCTACCCAAACCCAGTGCATGCTCAGCTAGGACTAAGAAGCTTGCTTGCAGCACCCACGTGACACAGTTTAAAGTCAAGGTAAAATTTTAAAAAAGTTCACCATCTAATAGTGATCTAGAAATGCTACATTATCATTTCCTCAAATCACAATGATTAGAGAAATGTTTTCGGCCCTTTGACTTAAGAAGCTATCCAGCCACCTATGAGCCTCATGATGACTAGCCATCTAGGTTGTCAAGGTGTCACGTGGGTGATGGCTAGGCATGGACTAAGCAATGAGTCCACACACGTCGCCTAAGTCCACCACTTAGGTTGGCGGGATATGTGCTGGCACCTAAGCTGGCTTAGGCGCTAGCAAGCGTAGTCCATGGAAATTTATATGTAACAAGCCCTAGGATATGCAGCGAAAAATCCTTCCACTTGGGTGTGCAAATTGAAAAGGGCTCTATATGGGTTAAAGCAAGTATCTCGTTCTTTGTTTGAGAGTTTTTCTTTACAGATTCAACGTTTTGATTTTAAAAGATGTTCATTAAATCATTCCTTATTTGTCTACCAAAAGAAAGGTATCACAACTCTTCTCATCATATATGTTGATGATATTGTTATAACAAGGAGTTCAAATAAGCATGTGGGAGAGGTAAAACAATTCTTAATGAAAATCTTTAAGATGAAGGATTAACACCTTAGACAGTTAAAGAAAAGGATGTAGTGTTGAACCTCATATTATCATAATAAAAAACATGACTGAAAGATAAATGTGTAGACAAAATACGTAAATAGTTCAAGTAAACAGAGCAAGAATAAAATGTTCTTTTAGTTTACAAAAATTTGCACCAGCATTGACACTTACCCTTGACAAAAGGCCATATTAAATGTTTCTGTATACCACTTTCTACCTTTCTTGCTGCAGCAGATTGCAATTTGGTCTTTGTTTGCACCTTGTAATCATATAGCAGCGTAAGCAATTGTGGCTCATTTTTTGTTAATGACAAATGCCTATTGCATATAAACATGATGATATACCTGTGTTTCTGAGTGCATCCCAAGAGCAAGCAATGCCCCTAAGGCTTTAGAAAAGGCATCTCTAACAGAGGAGACAGGATCCTCAAGAGACTGCAGAGGTTCAGCACTAATTAGAAAAAAATGAACCAAAGAAATAAAATAGAAGCTCTGAAAATGTTGGCAGAAAAAACTAAATAAGATAGATTTGGTTTATGAAAGTGTATGCTTGCCTTGACACAACATGTTGCACAGTGCTCAAATTCTGTTGGTCCAAGTCCTGGGCCACCAATGCTGGCAACTGCAGTAAGACACCTTGCTGCAACTATCCTTACACTAGGTGACTTGTCCGTGATGCCTAAACGCATGATGGTGCGGTAAGATTCAGAATATGCAGTTGAAGAGCCTCCTCCCCCAGAACCTTCTAAGGCATTCTGAAGCATTTGTAAGGCTTCTTGCCTAACAAATTCCTACATTGTGTATGAAAGGGGGATTTAAGACGGAAAAATTCATGAAAATATAGTTCAGTCAACATTTTGACTGAATTGAAAATGTGGACAAAAAGTTAAAAACTAACTGAATATCAGTTTATGTTTCTTTGGCGGAAGAGCATAGTCATTTTCTGAATGATGCTCCAATATGTGAATCTGATCTGCTGATATCTTTACATCAGGTTCACATATCAGGGTTGTAAATGTGCTAACTTTGTTAAGACAGAACATCAAAATTACATTTGCCGCATATATTCATTAAGTTTGTTTGAGGTTGAGATATTTCACTTCTACTTTACCTTGTGAGCTCTATTTTATCTAATTGGTTTTATTTGAACTAGTAAAAATTGTGTTTCCCCAGCGGCCGGCCACCACCCCTTTGATAACTTGTCATGGTTAAGTTCCATTCCAGGATACATTATCTCCAGATGGCCTTTCCTAAAACACTAAATAACCACCTGTTTCTAGGCTTTATATGGAAGAGTCCACATTCATATATGTAGCCTAAATAACTTGACTGGAAAATGGTATGGTACAGGTGGGCATCATTTTACTACGTTATGTTGGAACTCGGAATGATAGATTTGGATGATGTGTATCACATAATTAGCAATTTTATTTGATTAAGTGAAAACAAAGATAGTGATCATTTTACCAAATGTAAGAAATCTTGTGAAAGTGATAAAATCATAAAACATTTCACCCAAGACTTTCAATTGCTCAATATTGTACAGTGTCAACCTTGCATGCATGCCAAAATGAACCCGTAGTAACTAGTAACACCCATAAATTATACTGTTGTTACCCATGTACCAATTTAAAAAAAAAAAAAACGAAATGATAATCGTGCATAATCTGTAGACAAACTTGTTACCTCATGAAACTTCATTAGCTTTGCAGTAATGTTAGTTGTTTCAATTAAGCCTGAAGCAATCCTCCGCCCAAATGAGTTGTACAACTCCCCCAGGCAATGTGCAGCACCTATTAAATAAGTAAGATGTTAACATAGGTCATTCATCATGAAACAGTTTGATTCGGTACTTCAAAAAGTACTCACTGTGTTGTGTTCAACTTCAACATGTAACCACATGCTGAAGGTAGTTAAACATACAGCGGCTGTCAGCTTTCAGGTTAATGAATAAGAAAGCCTCGGTGATTTCTACACTCTTACTGCTCAAAGGAAAATAATCACCATTCTTTTATGTTCCTCAACGGACACCAAATTATCAATTTCATGTGCCATAAAGTAGCATGTAAACACCTTATATGGAAGCCTAGTCCCTAGAAGGCCAGAACCATAATAAAAGCCATCATCTATTCATTGAATCTATTACCATAAAAAAGTAGTAATTCAACCAAGTTGAATTTAAAAAATCAATGTACCACTTATACGCAATAAGCATTTACCTCTAGGAGTGTTTAAGGAAGAAAATAAGAAAAAATGTGGTAGACACCACTGCAGACAAGAGGTCTCTATGCAGTAGTAGATACTGCTCTAAAGGACATTTCGTATTGCAAATCTATAATGTCATTTCACATTTCAATGACAATTTCAAAACCCATATGCTTACTTGAATGACAAACTGGTAATTAGTTTCTTCAAGAAAATTATGGTTAATTAGGTTACTTATAGAATTATTTTATTATGTCTTGTACAGTTCCAGTTTATCTATCGAACTCCTTATTCAATACAGACTACAGCTTCGATAAATTGCCCTAAGAATTTATGGAAAACAACAGAACGTTTATAATCCCTTTACATTCTTACTGTGAGTTTCAATGACAAGGCATCTGTTATTTATCCGCAACGTTGGCAAGAAAATATTCCCATATCTGAAAACAGTTGGCGTCCTATATATTGTTGCATAGTTCTTTGCTAAATTCAACTGTTTCGGTTGTTATAAAGTTGTGTACGTTACCATCGGTTCTTGTGTAGAAATATCAAGCTGACATGCTCAGATCGAAAGAAAGATGGGGCACTGACCAGCATAGGAAATCACATCGGCTCTTCTCCCATCAGAAAGCCGCCCTTGCAGACTACTTGCTCTCGAGTATACAGAAATGCCATCTCCCTTTGATATCACTTTCACCATGGCTAGTGAAGCAAGTCGCCACACAGGACGACGAGCTCCCAGTTTGAGCAACGAATGAAGAGCATCCTCGCACTTTCTCTGCCATAGGATAATGGATTCCTAACCGGCAAATTTGAGAAACAACAAATTTCCGTCACGGTCTCCCAGTTTCATATATAAAATTAAAAAAAGGTGTTCGAATTTTCATAGCAGCTTAAAGCACAGACAAGTAAGGTTCACCAAGCAATATTAAGTAATAAACAGAGAGGAAAAAGAAATTCATGTCGTGATCCAAAAGGGCATGACGCGCCCCAGGTTTCTGAACTTCACCAAGGCGAGGAACTACATAAACCGAATAATAGAAAAAACTCGAACAGATTCAAAGAAATGTTAAAAAAGGAAAGAGAAAAGATCTAGGATCAATCCAGTCGAGAAGATCGAAACGCTGTGAACCGGAGTGGTGAAAACAAGTACGCACATTACGAGCACATACGCTAAATTTCAACCACAAGTTTCAGGTGCGATAAAAAAAGAAGAGAGTAGAGAAAGGAGGATGCCTTGGGCTCTTCATCGATAGCAGATACGAGATCGGAGAGTAAATCGAAGCAGAGGAGGGGGTCAGGGGCCTGCTGATGCGCGGAGACAACGATGGACTCTAGCTGAGCGACGAGGATTCCAAACCTGGAGAGGGGAACGCCCTCGCGGACGCTTGCTTGCTGCCTCGCCATGGAAGGTACCGCTGGCGAGGGCCACTCCGAATTCGGAATTGAGACAGAGCGAAACTGGCTATATGTCGGCGCCCCGAGTGGTACTGGGAATGTTTGGGTCGGCCATCTGTAAGAATGGTCCAGAGATATTGGATACCATGGTCCTTCAGGGTAAACCCAAACTGCACGACCCGACTGACGCCATGAAGTGATTGCAATCCGTGTGACCCTACTGACGTGTGCGCCCATGAGCAGGGCCCAGGGGATGGAACTCATCAGCCCCGCCCATGATTGTGGAGGACCCTACCAGTCTGGCCAAAAGCCCTCTAAAGCACGACTCTGCCTTTAGCCAAAACCGCCCAATAGTCTTCTTCTCGTGATCACATAATTTTAGTCTTTTGCATAATAACATCTCATATTAATGGTTCATATATCTTGATTGTATGAAGTGTTGAATTCTGTATGTAAATATGACAGGTGCATCCATACACCTACAGAAATGAGTTCACGTTCCTTCACTTCAACTTCCATCACGACCCCTATGCAGAGTATGACTATTAGATTAACAAGATTGGAATAGATGGATTATTCACTGATTTCACTGGGGAAGTATATCTTCTCCCTCTTACTTGCAAGCAGGTCATGTGGTTGGCGACGACAGCAAGCAATCTTGGGCATTGGCACTTGATCGAACACTTGAGGTAGCTGCCAAGATCATTGCAATAGTTTTAACTCTAAATTGGGGTGAACAATGCCTAATCGAGCTTAGATTGTTATGTATTTTCTATTGGAACGCGTATAATTATTGTTTGAGCATGTTAGAATTTAGAATTGATGATTTGGGATGCACGTTAACGACTTTGATTTTTTGGAAAAGTTTAGGATTATGGTGGAGAAACGATGATTCATGTTTATAATTATCTTTTAATCTTGAGGTATTGTTTTTCAAAGCTATTTGGAAACATGGAGGAGTTTTTGATGTGGGTAAGAAGATTTAGAATCATTTTAGTGAGCATGTGGTGCATGCTATTGTCAGTGGGCGTATTGCAGTGTTAGTTGGAGAAGAATATGTAAGTTGGGTGTATTATTGGGAGGACGCTTCAAATAAAGAAAGCAATTGAGAATGTGTTAATGATAGTTTGTTCGAAGCTTTAAGTTTAGATGTTTGGTCACAACCTCAAAGAGTTGGGAAGAGACCTTTTTGAGGGTTTTGTTGGTCGACACTACCCGTTGACACCCTCTTGAGGCAATAACATGCCTCAATGATTTTGTTTTTGATTGTTTTGATTGTGGAGCTAAACCAGTAGAGAATTTAGTCATTTACCACATGTGTATGTTTGCAGGTACACGGGACATGTCCCGTCCACCTTGATTGACCAGATTAGAAGCTCGAGGCGTTTTGAGTGTTTTGTGGATGCGTGACATGTATGGAGGCATTCCAGGCAAATCCCTGCCTGGTGCCAACTTGAGAATGTGTGTTCTTAGGATCGTTGGATCCTAGGATTGTGATGTAATTGAATGATTGTTTTGTGAGTGAATGTATGTATGCATGCGAATGACTTGATATGTGATAAGCTTTGTTTTGAAAAGCTATTAGAAGCTTGTTTTGAAAATTGTTACGCATTTACATGTGCATGTTAAAATTGATAACTGCTTAGGACAGATGGGGTGGGGTATCGAGTCGAGTGTCTCCTCGACCCCAATTGTACATTAGAAAACATCCTATAATTATAACTACCTAGGATAGCTACGAGCAATCACAAATCGAGACTACTCTTTGGGATTTGGCTAAGTTTTGAAAAGTGTGATTGATGTGTTTCATAAGATGTGAGTTTTTATGAATGTGAATGTTGTGATTTGTTGCATATATATTGCCGCGGGCAATAATGCAATTGAATGAAATTGAAGGGTAGTTGTACCCATATTGTTATGATGGCTAGCTGAGAATGTTAATGTTATGTGTATCTCTCGTGTGGAGGTGTGGGTGCACTCGTGAAGTGAACCAACCTCATGAGCTAGCCAACCATTTTGTGAATGTGCAATTAGAATGATAATATTGAAAGAATAAGAGATCAGAGGCTAGTGGGATGTGGCTATGTGTTTGGGAGTTGTCTCGCCTTCACCACTGGTCTCGCATGTTTGGAGCGCAGGAGGTGCAAGGCCCCAGGGTACTATTGTGTGATGTGCTTAGAGCGTCGGGCTCCCGCCTTCACCACTGGTCTCGCATATTTGGAGCGCAGGCGGTGCAAGGCCTCAGGGTACTATTGTGTGATGTGAGGGAAGGCTAAGCATCTCTCCTTAGAATTCACACATCCATGGATGAGTGCTCTACCGCTGCAGCGGGTGAATGGATCCATACTGTTTTGGGCCACCACAGGGGTTGTCTCTCGGCTGTAGGCCGCCCGCAGTGTGCATGTGTTTGTGTTTGCACCCACAGGAACTATCAATTCACTGAAGTTAATGAAAATAAAAAGAATATGAATGGATAGGATATGAATGATGTGATTGTGAATTAAATGAATGAGAAAGATATGTTTATGCATGCCTTGCATGTGAATTGAAAACGTGTTATCGTGGCCATTGAGTGGTCATTACATCTCATGGCCTATGTGAGGGGCCTTCTTGGCAAATGGTGTGACTATACCCTGTCACCATATAATGATGATGATTTGTTTTTATGATTGTATTATCTCATATTTGAGCCCTACCTAAGAGGGTTAGGGATTTTCCTGGTTTGTTGTCATACTACAAAGGCTAAGCCTTCAGTTGTTTCCTTTTTTAGGTTTTGGCAGACCTAGGGCAGCAAATTGATCAGATGACTTCACTCACATCCTAGTGGGGAGGTTTTAGGTCTTTTGTAGTGCCGGCGCGTCGTGTTTTGGGTTATATTGATGTCTTGTTTTTGTTAGACATCAATCATACGGTTTGAGACATTTTTGTCATACACATTGATGTAATTTTGTATGAACTGAAATTGTTATATAAATGAAAGTTTGCCCCATTGTTTCTAATGGCATAGCTCCCTCCTTTTTTTGAATTGTTGTGTCGTCGCACCTTAATGCTTTATGTTTAGAAAAAAAATTGTTTGGGGGTCAAAAGGTTGGGGTGTGACAGCTATGGTATCAGAGCTTTGGCAAACCCCATTATAGATGTTAGTTAAAGCCTATCTGTGAAGCCATGTTGCCCAGGTATGCATTTATTTGATTGAATTGTTATTGTAGTTTTGATTTTACAAGAAAAGTATAAGTGCATAATGTGATCGATGTTTTGAAACTTTGTGCTAATGCACGTTGTGATTTGATTTGCGAAATTGGTCATAGACTTGGTTTGTGGTTCGACCCATTCAGATGCACGTGTTGCAGTGGATGATAGTACTTCAGGGCAACAGTACGCCTGTATGGGTTTGGGTGCTCAAATCCCACCAAGGCAGACTCCACGAGTGGATCAACAGACCATACTGCTGACAACGTTGCAAACACTGACCTCCCTTGTACAGTAGATGGTCAATAATCAAAGGAGCAATGCATCTCCTATAGGAGACACCACTGCGCCACTTTAAGAGAAGGCATCAGCGGTGTCGTTCCAATAGTTTATGGCGATGCAGCCGCCTGTCTTTACAGGAGAGGGCAGTCCAGACAAGGCAAAGAAATGGATTTAAGAAGTTGAACACATCTTTGAGCTTTTGAAGATACCAGAAGGAGACAAAGTGAACTATGGCTCTTATCTGTTGAAGGGTGATGCCAAGAACTGGTGGCAATCGACTCGTGAGATCCAGTTTGTTGGCCAACTATCAATCTCATGAAAGAAGTATTAGAGAATCCATCTTCATCACTTACTTTCCAGTGCATGCCAGAGACAAGAAAATGCAAGAATATCTTGATTTGCAGCAGAGTCAATTGAGCTTGGAAGAATACATTATGAAATATTGACACTTGGAGGTGTATTGCCCGCACCTCTACACTACAGATGAGACTAGAGTAGGCAAGTTTGTGCACGGGCTACGGGATGGACTGCGAAGCAAAGTTTTGTCAAACAGACCTCGTGACTTGGATGAGGCGGTCACCATGATGAGATGCATGGAAGAGGATTGGGCAAGGACACAGAAGGACCATCACAAGAAGGCAGGCCAGCACTTACACAGTAAGCAAACACAGGTCAAGCACCACCACTTTGCAGGCAAGGTAAAGCCTTATGAGAGGCGTGATGACCGAACATTCAGACAGAATAGGCCAAACCATAGTGAGGCCACACAGGGGTCAGTGGCCACTCGGACTTCACCGAGGTGCCCCACTTGTTCACGTGTGCACCCCGGGATGTCGTGCTATCGGGACATCAGAGCTTGTTTACACTGTGGAAGACTGGAACACTTCATCAAAGATTGCCCCTTAAAGAGAGAAAGAAAGTTGAAGAAGCCTGAGGCCGGTCCTTCTAGTGTGCGACAGACGACTGGACGTGTCTATGCGACTACTGTGGAGGAGCTTCAGGCACACGATCTTAATGAAGGTACTTTACTTATTGGCTCTCATATTGCTAGAGTGTTGTTTGATGCAGGGGTGACTCATTCAATTATATCTAGTCGATTTGCTACTTCACTAGAAGTGTCGGCTAGGAAGATGTCGTGTGTTTTAAAAGTCGTCAACCCTATGCATACATAAGATTCGTGTAGTGAGTGTCTACCCAATGTAGATGTGGAGATCCATCAACATCACTTACCTGCACAGTTGGTGATCATAAGTCTCAATGGATTCGATGTGATTTTGGGCATAGATTAGTTATATGCGCATTATGCCAATATAGATTACAGGAAGAAGCAAATACAATTTTTGACTCATGAGCTACAACCTGTGGAATTCCAGGCTCGTAAAGCCAATCGAACTGATAAGATAATGGTGTCTGCATTGAAGGCTAAGCGTTTGATAGAAAATGAGAGTGTGACATTCTTGGTCAATGTGTTGACCAATGAGACTGAGTCATTGAGGTTACAGGATGTTGTCATCATGAATGAATACCCTGATGTGTTCCCTGACGAACTGTCGGGTTTGCTTCCAACACGAGCAGTTGAATTCAAGATAGAGTTGTTACCAGGGACAACTCCCATTTCTAAGGCACCATACTGAATGACACCAGCAGAGTTGGAAGAATTGAAGAAGCAATTGCAGGAGCTCTTAGACAAATGCTTCATCCAACCTAGTGTGTCACCTTGGGGAGCACCTGTGTTGTTTGTTAAGAAGAAAGTTGGGACGATGCGTTTGTGTATAGATTACCACATGTTGAATCAAGTCACCATCAAGAATAAGTATCCGTTTCCAAGAATTGAAGACTTGTTTGATCAGCTTAAGAATTGAAATGTATTCTCCAAGATCAATCTGAGGACAGGTTATCATCAACTCTTGATGCGGGAGGAAGATGTTTCTAAGACTGCTTTTCGAACTAGATGTGGGCACTATGAATTCAGGGTCATGCCTTTTGGGTTGACCAATGCTCCCGCAACGTTTATGGACCTCATGAATCATGTTTTCCAAGACTACCTGGATCGGTTTGTGATTGTTTTTGTGGATGATATTTTGGTGTACTCAGATAGTGAGGCAGAGCACATAGATCACTTGAGGAGTGTGTTGGGTATTTAGCGCAAGCATAAGCTTTATGCCAAGTACTCTAAATGTGAATTTTGGTTAGAGAATGTTAACTTTCTTGGTCATGTGATCTCAAATAATGGAATTTTCGTCGATCCGGTTAAGGTGTCGCCTGTACAGGACTGGAGAACACCTTGCAGTGTAACTGATGTTAGAAGCTTTTTGGGATTGACATGATACTATCACAGGTTCATACAAGTTTTTCGAAAATAGCTACACCCATGACTAAGCTATTGAGAAAAAAAAGTGAAGTTTGTTTGTAATGAAGAGTGTGGGAAGAGTTTTCAAACTCTGAAGGACAAGCTTACTACTTCCCCTATTCTGACGCCTCCATCAGGTCATTCTGGTTTTGTAGTGGACATTGATGCATCGAGAATCGGTTATGGTTGTGCATTGATGCAACATGACCATGTAGTGGCTTATGCATCAAGACAGTTGAAGGCACATGAGCAACACTATCCCACTCATGATTTGAAGTTGGGAGCGGTTGTGTTTGCATTGAAGATATGAAAACACTATCTCTATGGGGCAATTTTTGAAGTGTTTACATGCCACAAATCATTAAAGTACATATTCTCTCAAAATGATCTCAACTTGAGGCAAAGAAGATGGATTGAATACTTAAAGGATTATGATTTCACAATATCATATCATCCAAGCAAGGCGAATGTGGTGGCTGATGCTTTGAGCAGACAGGCTAAAGCAACGATGTGCAGTATGTTGACTCGTTTTTGGACATTGTTGCAAGATGTGATAGAATGACAACCTTATCTTTGTGGCGAGAACAAAGCAACCATGACGGCCTTGATACGACATCCTCTATTGGAAGAACTTATATTGAAGCAAAAAGAAGATCCCAATTTTGCTAAGAACATGGAAAAAAGCAAGAAGGTAAATTCTTCTTGGTATCAAGATGAAGATGGTTCATTGCGGTTTCAACAAAGATTGTGGGTCCCTAGAGATGAAGGGGTAAAACATCAGTTGCTTGATGAAGCTCACAAATTGAAATTTGCTATACACCTTGGGAGTACAAAGATGTTTTAGGATATGAAAAAAAAATTTTGGTGGTCTGGAATGAAGTGTGAAATTGCAGAATATGTAGTAAAGTGCTTAGTTTGCCAGCAGGTCAACGCAGAACATCAACGACCAAGAGGCTTGTTGCAAAAAATTGATATCCGAGTGTGGAAATGGGAGGACATTACGATGGATTTCGTGGTTGGGTTGCCTCACACCAAAAGGAAACATGATGTCATATGAGTGATTGTTGATTGACTTACGAAGTCTACCCATTTTCTACCAATCAGGATCAGTCAATTCTTGGAAAGTCTCACAGAGTTATATATTGGCGAGATAGTGAGATTGCATGGAGTGCTAAAGTCTATTATTGCAGATCGAGATCCACGTTTTACCTCTAGGTTTTGGGGGCAATTGCAAAAGGCATTGGGTACTAAGCTTAAGTTGACCATAGCATTCCACCTCCAAACTGATGGGCAATCTGAGAGGACCATTCAGACCTTAGAGGACATGTTGTGTGCATGTATCTTAGATTGGAAAGGAGAATGGGATAAACATGTGAAATTGGCAGAATTTGTAAATAATAATAGTTACCACTCTAGTATTAGAATGGACACCTTTTGAGGCCTTGTATGGAAGATCGTGCAAATCACCAACTTGTTGGACCGAATTGGGTGATGGCAAGACCGAGAACCCTTTAGTATTGCAACACTATACCAACCGAGTGCTATTGATAAGGAAAAAGTTGTTGACTGCTCATAGTAGGCAGAAAAACTATGCTGACATTCGACATAGAGAGTTGGCTTTTGAGGTTGGTGAACATGTGTTCTTGAAGATTTCACCTACTAAAGATGTTTTTCGATTTGGTGTTAAGGGAAAGTTGAGCCCGAGGTCCGTAGGACCTTTTGAGATATTAGAGAAAATTGGAGAGGTGACATACAAATTGACACTACCACCTGACTTGAGTCATGTTCATGATGTTTTTCATGTTTGCATGCTTCGAAAGTACGTACCAGATCCTACGCATGTGATTGACTTTCAAGGTATTCAAGTGCAAGATGATTTGACAATGGAAGAAAAGCCTATTAGAATTGTGGATCAAAGAGAGCAAGTGCTTCGCACGAAAAGAGTTCATTCAGTGAAAGTTGAATGGCAACACCATGGGTTGAAGGAGGGCACATGGGAACTTAAGGAGGATATGCGAAAGAAGTATCTATACCTGTGCTTACACTGATGTATGATCTAAATTTTGAGGACGAAATTTTATTTAAGGAGTGTAGGATGTAACGTTCGACTTTTTGCAGCGGATTGGATCGGGTCCAGATCCGGACCCGAGCTCCACACGTGAAAGGGAGCCCGTCGTGCGAGGGAGCTTTTCTTCCTCACCTTCTTCAACGTCTTCTTCTTCTTCGACTCTTCCTCTGCTACGACCGCAACAAAGAGGAAGAGGGCAGACGGTGTGGTAGTGGCGGTGGTTGGATCGGTAGCGATGACGGCGGCAGCGCACTAGTAAGCTCTCTCGCCCTCTCTATCTGCCTCTCCCCTCCCTGTCCCTCCTGCTCATCCTCCCCTCTCTGCAGCATTCTCTCTCTCCTCGCATGCTCTCCCTCTTCCTCCCACGCATCCTTGCACGCTCTCTCTCTGCTGCACTCCCCTCTCTTCACGCTCTCTTTCTCTGCATTTTCTCTCTCCCTCTCCGTCGGCATCTCCCCTCTGTCTGAACCCTCTCTGCCGACGTTTTCTCTCCCTTGCCACTCTCCCGCTCATGCTGTCTCACTCCCTCATCCATGCTCTCTCTCTCTCTCTCTCTCTGTTCTAACTCACCCCCTCAACTGAACATTTCTATGCTCTTTCTCCCTCCCACCATTCCTTTCTCCCTCAACCGAACCCTGCCCCTCAGCCGAACCCCCTTTCTATTTGCCTTGTAGACAACTTTCTTCTCACGGCAGACCTCTATTTTCATCTACCTTTTGTTGATTCTCATTGTACCTATTGCCATTTGAATGGATTACAGCTGGGGAAGTCTGTCTTCCCTCTCTTACCCACAAGTAGGCCGTGTGGTTGGCGACGACAACAAGCAATCTTGGGCATTGGCACTTGATCGAACACTTGAGGTGAATGTCAAGATCATTGCAACAGTTTTGACTCTAAATTGGGGTGAGCAAGGCATAATCGAGCTTAGATTGTTATGTATTTTCTGTTGAAACACGTATAATTATTGTTTGAGCATGCTAGAATTTAGAATTGATGATTTGGGATGCATGTTAGTGACTTTGCTTTTTGGGAAAAGTTTAGGATTATGTTGGAGAAGCGATGATTCATGTCTATAATGATCTTTTAAACTTGAGGTTGTTTTTCGAAGCTATTTGGAAACATAGTAGAGATTTTGATGTTGGTAAAAAGATTTAGAATCGTTTTAGTGAGCATGTGGTGCATGCTATTGTCAGTGGGCGTATTGTAGTGTTAGTTAGAGAAGAATATGTAAGTTGAGTGTGTTATTGGGAAGACGCTTCAACTAAACAAAGCAATTGAGATCGTGTTAGTGATAGTTTGATCGAAGCTTTGAGTTTAGATGTTTGGTCACGACCCCAAAAAGTTTGGAAGATACCTTTTTGAGGGATTTGTAGGTCGATACTACCCGTAGACACCCTCTTGAGGCAATGACATGCCTTAAATGATTTTGTTTTTATTTGTTTTGATTGTGAAGCTAAACCAACAGAGAATTTAGTCATTTACCACTTGTGTATGTTTGTAGGTTTATCAGACATGTCGCATAGACCTTGAGTGACCAGATTAGAAGCTTGAGGCGTTTTGAGTGTTTTGTGGACGCGTGATAGGTATAGCGGCATTGTAGACAAATCCCTACCTAGTGCCAACTTGAGAATGTGTGTTCATAGGATCGTTGGATCATAGGATTGTGATGTGATTGAATGATTGTTTTGTGAGTGAATGTATGTATGCATGCGAATGACTTGATATGTGATAAGCTTTGTTTTGAAAAGCTATTAGAAGATTGTTTTGAAAACTGTTACGCATTTAGATGTAGATGTTAGAATTGATAATTGCTTAGGACAAATGAGGTGAGGTATCGAGTCGAGTGTCTTCTCGACCCCAAATGTGCATTAGAAAGCATCCTAAATTGATAACTGCCTAGAACAACTACGAGCCAATCATAGAGCGAGACTACTCTCCAGGATTTGGCTAAGTTTTGAAAGGTGTGATTGATGTGTTTGATAAGATGTGAGTTTTTATGAATGTGAATGTTGTGATTTGTTGCATATATATTGCCGCGACAATGATGCAATTGAATGAAATTGAAGGGTAGTTGTACCCATATTGTTATGACGGCTAGCTAAGAATGTTAATGTTATGTGTAGCCCTCGTATGAAGGCAACTGAAGGTGTGAGTGCACTCGTGAAGTGAACCAACCTCATGAGCTAGCCAGTCATTTTGTGAATGTACAATTAGAATGATAATAATGAAAGAATAAGAGATGAGAGGCTAATGGGATGTGGCTATGTGTTTGGGAGTTGTCCCACCTTCACCACTGGTCTCGCCTGTTCGGAACGCAGGCGGTGCAAGGCCCGAGGGTAATGTTGTGTGATGTGCTTGGAGCGTCGGGTTCCTGCCTTCCCAACCTGGGTGTCCTAGGGAAGGCTAAGTATCTTTCCTTAGAATTCACACATCCATAGATGAGTGTTCTACTGCTGCAGCGGGTGAATGGATTCATACTGTTTTGGGCCACCACGGAGGTTGTCTCTCGGTTGTAGGCCGCCCGGGGTGTGCACGTGCCTGTGTTAGCACACACAGGAACTGTCAATTCACTGAAGTTAATGAACATTAAAAGAATATGAATGGAATGGATATGAATGAAATGAATGAGAAAAATATGTTTACGCATGCCTTGCATGTGAATTGAAAACGTGTTATCGTGGACATTGAGTGACCTTTACTTGTCGTGGCCTATGTGCGGGGTCTTCTTGGTAAATGGTGTGACTATGTCTTATCACCATATGATGATGATGATTTGTTTTCATGATTGTATTATCTCATATTTGAGCCCTACCTAAGAGGGTTAGGGATTTTCCTGGCTTGTTGCCACACTACGAAGGCTAAGCCTTCAGTTGTTTCCTTTTTCAGGTTTTGGCGGACTCGGGGCAACTGGTTGATCAGATGACTTCACTCACATCCTACTAGAGAGGTTTTGGGTCTTTTGTTGTGCCGGCGCGTCGTGTTTTGGGATATATTGATGTCTTGTTTTTGTTAGACATCAATCATACGGTTTGTCATACACATTGATGTAATTTTGTATGAACTGAAATAAATGAAAGTTTTCCCCATTGTTTCTAATGACATAGCTCTTTCACTTTTTTGAATTGTTGTGTCGTCACACCTTAATGCTTTATGTTTAGAAAAAAAATTGTTTGGGGGTCAAAAGGTTGGGGTGTGACATTTATACTTTGTGACTCATTGAATTGTCCCTCAATCAACTATTTCCTCCAAGCCTAGAGTTGCTTGAAATATCAAAAACCATTATATTACTCATACTTTTTTTGCTCATAATCACTTTTGATGTCTAGGCAACAAAAGCAAGTGCTTGGGCGAGTCTATTTTTCGAACGATTTGACTTCTCCAAAACATGAAATTGATGCAATGTTCTCTATTTTTAGGTATTTATAAATTGGAGAAGGTCGAGCAAATATATTGTGAATCTTAATCCATTTCAAACATGGCGTACTTTATGAGCTCATGTATTATGAACTATAGAGGTAAAGTGAAACATAATTCAGAAAAATATGTGGGGTCTTTACGAACTGAATTTCCATGAAGGGTGGAGAGGATTTATTATAAGGTCTGAAACCATCCATAATATTGCAATGTTCAAAATTATCAACATTATTGATTAGATTGCATTATGAGTAAATAACCACTAACATGAAAGTAAGTGTTCAAACTCACAGTAGGAGAGAGAGAGTAAAAACATTGTATTATCTAACATTAATCTCTAACTTAAGAAAGATTAGGGGGCAGCAAGACTTCTTACAAGAGAACACACACAAATATAAGAAATACATAACCATGCTCAACTATTCACATCCCCCAAAAATTTTTGGTTTTTGGAGTGCACAAAAAAATGATGTTTTATTTTGAAATGAGAGATAAAGGAACTCGCCCGTCGGTATGAGAATTGACTGTTCTCGATGCCTTTATCGAGAGTAATCAATTCAATGGCTATGTTTATTCTTGATGCATTTCACTTTGTCTTAAACATCTTTTTTATTCTAAATGTGGTGTTGTATTTGAGAAAATGTTGAAGATTTGAAATTTCATATTTTTGAGAAAGTTTTTTAAGAGTCATTTGAGAGTGTACAACATTTTGATTTGGAAAATCTTAAACTTGACAAATCTTTACAAATATTGTTTGGAATCATTTGAAGATCACATTTTGAAATCAATTTGGTGTTTTCTTAAGAATCTAAGTAATTTTGAGATTCTGCTCAATTCGGTTACTACTTAGCTAGGGCTCTATCTCATTTTGCTTAAGTTCTTTTAGAAATGTGTTTGTGATCATTCGTAATGTTAATTGAATATGAATGTACGAATGCATTGATCCTACATGGTTGGAAGCAAATTATTCATTCATACTGTAACATTTCATTTGTAAGCATTTTTACCATCACATACTTGTAAATATCTCGTTTTTTATTTATAAAATTGCCATAAGTATTTATATGAAAAGAGAAAAGTTTTTGAAAATAGAATGAGGTTGTAGATCATCAAGCATGATTCTAATATTAAGTCATTACTTAAGTTTTGGTCTTAGTGAAGTTATCAAATGAAAAGATCTCCAAAGAAAAATATTCAAAAAAGAATGGAAAAGAGAAAAGACTCTAATCCAAGAGGAATAGATGACAAGAAGGAAAGAAGCAGATTTTAAAATCACAAAATAAAAGGTTTTTCTAAAAAAGAAAGAGGGAGAGGTAAGAAGAATATGGTTTTTATTAAAAATGGGTGGTCGACTCCGTTTTGAGTGACTCCGGCTCGTTTTAAATCCAAGATTGGGTTCAATCGGTTGTTGATGTGCTTAGTGAGTGGTTTAAGCTTCAAAAACATATTTTTGGTGTGAGGACGAAACATAAAACAAAAGGAAAGGTTTGCGCAAACACAATTATGTAGAAGTGAAAACATTATTTTCAATCAAGCTTTAAATTGAGGAGGGTTATATTTGATCTTAGATCTAGGTGAACATGATTGATCATCCTCAATTAGTCTTATATGCAAAAGAACAAAGAAGGGAACATGCTTTATCATCGGCAATATATGAGATATCCACGTTTGTGAAAATGCGTCAATGATAATCATAGCCAAACGATGATGGGTCCCATCACGGTCGCCATCTGTTTGCATTCCAAAAAATTTATTTTGGTTTTTAGAATGCTTCAAAAAAATGAGATTTTATTTTGAAAATGAGAAAGAAAGGGACTTGCCCATCTGCACGAGGATTGACCGTTCTCAGCGTTTTTACCAGGGGTAATCAATCCAAGGGCTATGCTTATCCTTAATGCATTTCATTTTAGCTTAAACATCTTTTTCATTCTATATGTGGTGTAGTGTTTGAGAAAATATTGAAAGTTTGATGTTTCAAACTTTTGAAAAAGTTCTTGAAAAATCACTTGACTATAAAACATTTTGATTTGAGAAAAACTTGGATTGAGAAATCTTTACAAATTTTGTTTGGAAAGCTTGAGAAATCATTTTTTAAGTGGATTTTGTGTTCTTTTAAGACTTTATGTATGTTTGAGGTTTTGCTCTATTTCTATTACTACCTCGTTAGAACTTCATCTCATCTTGCTTAAGTTCTTTTGGAGAGGTGCTTGTGATCATAAGTGATGCTATGTGAGTGTGAATCCATGAATACATTGGTCCTATATGTTTAGAAGAGAAAAATTCATTCCTATCATAACATTCATTTAAAAGCAGTCGTACCATCACATACATCTAAGATTTTTGTTTTGTAATTATCATAAATATTTTTGATGAAAAGAGAAAAGTTTTTTTTAAAAAAGAATGAGGTTGTAGACCATCAAATACTATTCCAATATTGGGTCAGTACTTGATTTTAGGTTTTGGTGAAGCTGACAAATAAGAAATTAAAACCTTAAATCATGAGAGAAAAATATTTGAAGGAATGGAAGAGAAGAAAGACTTAAATACAGGAAGAGTATGGAGAAAGAAAGAGAGGGAAAGAGATTTTGAAATCACAAAGCAAATGATTTAAAAGAGAGATATATATATATATATATATATATATATATATATATATATATATATACACACACACACACACACATATGGATACGTACATGAGAACTTGCAAAGAGGAAGTTTAGATCAAATAGAGAGGGAGAAGAAGACTTCAGAAAGAGAGGGAGAAATTTTGAAATGGAATACATGTATATATTCATATACACGTATACAAGAGTTTGTAAAAGAATGTGTTAAGTCATAAAGAGAGAAAGACAAATAGAGATATTCATGTGCACGTATATGTATATAACATGTATATACACATATGTCTTCATGAGTATTAAAATCAAGAAATGACTTGAAAATATCAAACTTCAATTTTTGTGTATGCCGGAGAAGAACTTGGACTCATGCAAGAGCCTAAGCTAAGTCTCCAAGGCCGCATTAGAGAGGGTATTTGCTATGAAAATCTTTTCAAAAAATGCTTCCAAATATGAACATAAAATCATATTGTTTGTTTCAATAAAATATATTTCTTCCACCATTAGGTATGAAAAAAAATCAAATACTCATGAAATAGGGAATGACAAAACACTCATTGGAGTTCCTAATCGGGTGATTAAGAAATAAACTAAGCGTGAGAATGACATGAAGATGCACCTTAACATATATAGATTCGTGAAAGGCTTTCCCGGGTTGGGCAAGTCCCAACCTCAAAAATCAACACAAAATGAAGAAATTTCAACCCACACTCATTCTTGCCGTGCATTTGCATATTAATCGAAGAAAATGAATACACTATGCATAAGCATCATCTCAAACAAAAATGATGAGTAGAACAATGTAACAAGCATATTTTTGGGAATAAATAAATAAATAAAATTTATTTTGCCTTGCTCATACTCCCCGTGCAGTCAAAATATAGTTCTTGATTCCATATAAGAAATCATTTGAGCTTTCTTGCACGGCCATAGGGAGGTGGCAAGAGAAAATGAGAATAAAAATGGAGGATCACATACCTTGAAGATAGATGAGCTTCCCCTTTAAATGATCTTGGGATCACATCAGATGAGGATCCAAGATAATGAAAATGTCCCTCCAAGTGCTCCCCTTGTGTTCTCTTGAAGAGTTTGAGCTTGGTGAAGATTGCTCCCAAGGTTGGAGAAGAAGAAAGAAATGAAAAGATATAGCTAAGGGAAAATAAAAAATTTTAAGTGAGAAAGCATGAGAGGTTCCTCCATGGTTGGCTCATGGCTAAGAGGAAAGATTGTGGGGGTATTTATAGAGAGTTTTGGAGCCAAAATTTAAAATTCAATTTTTTTTTTTTAATTTGACAAGATTTTCATGCAAATTTCAAATCTTTTTGGAGCCACAATTCAAATTTTGAAATTTAAAATTTGAATTCAAGAGTGAAGAGAGTTTTAGAGCCAAAATTCAAAATTTGAATTCAAGAGGGAAAAAGTTTTGGAATTCTTGATTTGGATCTAAACTTGGATTTTGGATCTGATAATTGGATTTTGGATTCGAATCTTGCGTCTAAGGTTGGGTTTTCAATTTGAATTTTTTGTTTGGGTTTGGACAACTGTTTAGAAATTCATTGTGGATCGAATAGTCATAAATTTGTTTTGGATCTAAAAATTTAATTTCAAATAATAAAATATAGTTTTTTTTTTTTGAAAAATTTGGGGTGATAACAAATGCCCCTCTTTGTTACTAAGCCGACACTAGCCTCACTTAGTGACAAAGATTAGCACCCTGAATTTTTCAAATGAAACATTTTTTGGGATGACGTTTGAGGCTTACCCTTACTTGAATGAGTTGTTTGAGTTTATTTTGCTAGTTTAACCCCTTACCTGCACGGGTTTATTACAATAGCCAAGATCTCTGATCAATGTGACAATTTACTACATATCATAATTGTTCATTTGAATTTACTCCGATTGGATTTTCTGTCAAAGATCTTTGGAGTGGAAGGATTCTTCTTCAGGGCAAGGGAAGTAAAAATCGGCTGTATGAGTTTGGGCCACATGCAAAAGAAGCTTTACTGGCTGATAGATCTCAGAGACCTGCGTCCTTTGGAGTAAGGCATCAAAGGCTAGGGCATGTGAATAAAAAGGTTCTTAGTTTCTTGCATTCTGAACCGTTCATTTCAGTACACAATCAAGAAGATGATTTTGTGAGAGTTGTCCTAATGGGAAAGCTCACATTGACAATAGTTCCTTTCAATTCGTCGAATGTCCAACCATCGAAATGAATTTCTAAGTCTGCAATAACTATATAACAACATAAACATATTGGCAAAAGCCTGACGACCTGAAGATTTACTCACCGCTTATTGCATCCCACTCACTGCTGCGTAGTAACAGACAAGTAGTGTTTGTAGGTATATGGTTGAATGCTTAATTTTATTCTTGGTTTCTTATGCTATAATTGTATTTGAATGCATCAAGTCTATTCCTTGGGACCTTAACCATTCACATGAATGCCACATGGATTGCCTGCAGCTGCATCCAAAATTGAAGTTCATCATGATTAGGTGGAACAGTTAACCTTGGCACGGAACATGCAGCAACCCGTACAACAGCAATTAAGCAAATACAAGATGGTCTCTGCTTGTTCTGAAGCTGAGCTGATCTAAATTTAATGCGTCTTTCTCTTTCCAAATTGAATGAGGGATCGGGTTGAAGAAAGATTTAAAATTGTGATCTGTTACGCTGCACTAATCATATTTGAGCGATTCTATTCATGCCTATTAACCTAAGCAGTCCAGGTTCTCGCCAATCTGAAAAAACACTTTGAAATCCGATGAAACTGTCTGCACAACAAATGTAGATATGGCAAACGCACAAGGAACGACGAAGTGGGAGGCCTCCTCCAGCAGGTCGGATGCGGAAGCGCACAAGGAATGACGCTGGTATCTCAATTATTAAAAAAAGATAAAAAAAGGGACAGAGAAAGCCACCGGACGCCGGTTCCCCACTTTTGTGCCCATTCTCCGGCCCGAGAGAGAGAGTACCAGGGAAACCGATGGCGGATAAGCTGCCGATGAGATTAAGTCGTCGGTATCGTTGGAATCCAAGTGACACATATGCTAGATTTAGAATGTCATGAAACTGTCTGGGCATGATCTGGTGTCAAGAACCGTGAGAATCCAAACTTTAAAATGCAACCTGGAATTGCGAGGACATGCTACTCATTTCAGGTGCTCTTGCAGCTAGATATACAGAGGGCAACCTTGGGAAACTATTGAGCAGAAGGGACCAAAGGAAAGGACGATGGTGTATTAGTCATAGCATTATCTAGTGCAAAAGCAAACCCTTGAACTAAGATAAAAATGCAACAATTGCCTGTATCACTGGGAAACAGAAACAGTCTAAGGAAGAATGAAGATGGAAATATGCTTCGCCCCAGCCTAGAAAGGTTCACCTGAAGGAATTTAAACACAGAAAGGATGGTAGTCGAACCAATAACCTTGGGCCAAGCTGGAAATGCTTGGAATAGTAATGGTGGTGGCTACAAAAAGAAACAATAAGACAATTATTGTCATAGAAGCCTGCAAATCTATCTGTCTCTCCCAAGGGTAGGGTTGTCAACAAATTGGATATACTTAACCTATCAACCTTTCAAGATATTCACAAAATCTCAAATCACATTCTAAATCCAATCCCCATCCACTTTTTAAATCTACATCCGAATCCAAAAATTATCTTTAAGCTAGATCTAAACTGTGCTACAATATGTTAATAATGGACTTTGAAAATAAATAGCCATTGGATAAACTATATTTATTCAAAACTAAATTCAAATCCATAATCGGATGTTAATTTTTTTTCCCCTTCATACCTATTTTTTTTGAAGCAGTTCTATTGGCTATTGGAACCAAATAGAACTTGTTGAAGCATAGATCCGATAGCAAGAACCGTATACCAAGATTGTGAAATGGGAGGAAAATAAGAGATCATATGGAGTCAGATTTAACCGTAACCAGCATTGGTTCATTCACAATTAATGTTTTGATTTCTAAAATGTTAAAGGCACAGCCACATTCAACTGAGGTATTCCAAACGTATATTTCACACTTGACAATACAATTCAGATCCAAGCCTCCATTAGTCCGATCAGTCAATCGATGTTTTAAAAGTAAATCGTCAATTTGAGAACCAGAGTCCTCGCTCTTGTGGTTCGCTGCTGCGGCTGCTCAACCAAGACCATGAGGCAGAAGGGCACCATCTAATCACTCAAAGCAAAGCCTTGATAATAATTTAGTATAGTGTACTGCTCATTAGGCCAAGGATTGGAGGTCTGCCTATCTGTCGCGAACAGGGTTGGAAAGAAAGCACCCCAGAGGGACAGCCACAGAAGCCGGTTAAATTTGTGAATCAACATAGTAACCGTGGGCTTATACTGCATAGTTTTGGACCACGGAGACGGTCCAATTTCTCAGCTAAGATTCCGATGTACTGGACTAAAATGAGGAAAATAGATTTCCCCTTTTTCTAGTCTTGGACAGAGTAAGCCGGCAGAAAAAATGGAGAATGAGCTTGTCGGTAACACAAATTAAACTAAAGAAAAATTAGAGTTTGCGTGGACAGCAAGGCTTTGAAAGTCATGGGTCAGCACATCAAACAAAAATAACTTCAAGCTTTGCGCATGGATGGCTCCCCACAAACTGCTTGAAATCTGCATCCCCATTGAATTTGAAAGTATACAATGCCTGACGTTGAGTCAAACCTACTGGATAGATCTTGTGAACTTTATAATCACTTCTTTTTAGGATTTCTGGTCGCTCATCCTTCCATATGGGTATGTGATTTTCTGACTTGAATTTTTTGAAGACAGCATACTCCAATGCTTGCAACGTCAGATTTGAGGAGCTGCTCATAACAAGCAAGAAATGAGATGAGGTTTGCAGTCAGCAGGCAAGTGCTGCTCATAACAAGTGAGGAAGGTGATCAGGTATGCAGTAAGAAGGCAATTCAGCCTGTGCTCAAAGTTCCACACACAAAGTAGTAGACTCAACACAAATTAATGTCGAGCAGATGTGAATAAAGTAATCCCAAGATCAATAGAAAAACATGCAGACTGACAAGAAAGAATGAGCTTGTCAACATTTTAATCCAACTCTAGACTCCAAAGGACATGATTTTCTTGGACATCTGTGTGTGTGTGTGTGTGTGTGTGTGTATGCAGACGTGTGCATGTCGTGTAGGCACTTAGCTTTAACATATACCTCAAGAGGACGGATTTCATCTCAAATCTTCCTCTTTCTCTTACGAACAAATGGTAGATCGTTTCCCCCAGCTGCTCACACTTACATGGACGTTTCTGGAAGCTTGGATTTGACTGTTCTTCTTTTTCATGTGCCGCCGTAGCCAAATAAATGCATAGCCTACAGGATGAATGAACTGCAGCCATGTCTATAAGAGCCTTGAAAGAATCAGATGGTCCTTCAAACTTCCACCTACACCACAAAACAACCATACATCGCACAGTAGAAAAGGAAACTATTTCTCCCGTTTGTGCATTTCACTATTTTTCAACAAGTAAAAGAAAATGAAAACACAAGGGTGAGCAGTATTCCAAATTACTTCAAGAACCATTTCCTATATTTCTCTTCGGTAAACAGGGGTATCCCAGAGAATATGCTCCTAATAACACAAGCACACAATTAAGAACTTCTATATAAAGGGCGTTATCATCATTTGAGCAAAAGCATTTTGGCTTTAGGAGCCCGACCAATGGGTTGAATGCTCAGGACCAAGCATTCATCATGCTCGCCAGCTTTCAGATCTGCATAGGTGTGTGGTCTTCTACTACTAGATATTGGCTGAAAGTGCAGTTCCTTATAGTCATATTTTCCGCAGTTGGCAAATGCTAGCAGCCACATGGCCGCCGTTTGGAGATGGAGAGAAAACCAATGATCCATGATCAGGCCATAAAGAATGGGGCTGATTCGGTTCTCTTTTTGCTCAGAACTCTCTCCATGGTCTTTTAGGTTGTGCTGGCCAACTGTTAGACAAAATGTAGGAAGAGATTGGTGTCTGTTGGAACATTATAATTGATGGTTATCGTAAAAGTTAAAACCAGAAAGCTTTACTGGTGCTTGGCAAATCTTTATTAGGGCTGCACATGAGCCGAGTCGAGCTCAAGCTTGGCCAGCTCGAGCTCGACTAGACTCATATTTAGTCAGCTCGAGCAAGTTAGGTCGAGCCACTCGAGCTCGACTCGAACTCGCTCGATAAACTCGACTCGAGCTCGACTCGTTTTTTATACGAGTCAAGCTCGAGCTTAAATATAAACTCAAGTTAACGAGTCGAGTTCGAGTTAGTCGAACTCGACTCGATTAAACTCGACTCGGCTCGATTTAATCTCATTTTTTATTTTGTGTTTTTAACTTTCCCTCTTTTTTTTCTTTTCCGCTTAATCTCATTTTTTGTTTTAAATTTTTTAATTTTCCTTTCTTTTTTTCCCTCTCTTCACCCCGCCACGTTTCTTTTCACCCTTCCTTTTTCCCTCCCTTTTTCTCTTTTCTCACAACACCATTCCTCCTCCCCCATAATGCCATCGAGCGAGTTCGAGTTGAGCTCGAGTTGGAGGCGACTCGTTGTGCAGCCCTAATCTTTATGGAGGAATTATTCTTGTTCAACAGCCTGAGGAAATAATCAAAAGCATGCTAATCAAATTAAGTCATTTTGATGGGGTGGACTACAAAGTTTAGATAGGTTCCATGGAGATGGATATTTAGGGGAGAAGACTGCCAAAGAATTGAAAGAGCCTTCTAATTTAGTAGGATATATATTATTACAAAACATCTATGCAATGGAAGGTAGATGTTGAAAGTGAATATATATGTCCAATGATCTTACCACCATTAGACACCCTTGCGTGCATTTTTTCTCAATGAATACAAAATCAGGCTGTGACAAGTTGACTAGATTGGGTTAGCACATTGGAAATGGGTTATGATTCTTCAGTGCATGCGATATTTATATGCAAGTTGAAGATCACGCAGAAACTATATCTCAAGTGACTGTTTAACCTTATTATATCATTGTTAGGCACATTTCTATGTATTCAGAATTGTGAAGAGTGTTGGAGAAGGGGTAACAACAGACTTTCAAGTGGGTGATCATGTTCTTCCAGTATTTACTAGAGAATGCAAAGAGTGTGCTCATTGCAAAACTGAAGAAGGTGACAAGACTCACTCCTGCATAAGCTACTGCCAACGACAATTTTTTTTTTTTTTTTTCCAACAATAACTTTTCAGGCCCATCAAACAGCAGAAATGATATTCTAGAGTAATAACTGCAGAATCTTAAACACACGTAAAATTTGGAAAGAGGAAGAATTTTTCCTGTTCCACCCTGTTCCAGAAAAAAATCATAGAATTCTTTTTCCAGAAATATTCTTCTGGACCATCAAAAACTCCCTAAGAACACAGTAATTGGGAAAAAGAAATTCCCAAGAATGACCTCCCTACAATTTAACAAGAACAGTATTTGTGACTCTGCTCAGCACATCAAACACATATGCACTTGTGCATGTATCTGCTGAATGCAGAAAGTGATGTCTGTGTATCAGAATGCATGATAGAATGACACCTTCATTGTAAACCTTACGAATTATTAATCCTATATGCAGATTCTTAAAAGTTACCAAAAGAAAACCATCGACCATTATAAAGGTTACTAAGCAAGTAAGCAGTTTTGCAAAGTCCTCCCTTTTCTAGCTTGTATTTCAAAGAGACAGTTTGGTCTGATGTATTCAGATTTAAGAGACAGTTTGGTCTGATGTATTCAGATTTAACCTTTTGTTGTCAAACAAAGTGGATGGAACATGTGTCACCTACTGATTTGTTTAACAAACATGGCGATATAAGATAGAATTTTCTATAAAATTGTAAAAACATGTAGAATATCTAAGCCCAGAAGTATGTGGTTCAAAATAATATCCAACAATTAGCCAGATTTTTTAAGGCATGACAAGCCAGGTAATCATGTCTGATATACGTCTAATTTTCACCTGAGTGACTCATTGTATGCCCGAGGATTTTCAGCAAGGAATTGCATGGTCGTAGCAACTGACGGAATATCATCAAGTGTTCTGATGTGCAGAATGGAACCAGGAGCAGGAGCAAAATCAAGAATATTGGGTGCACCAACAACTACCGGTACTGTACCTATTTTTTTGTCAGAGATACACCCATAGAAAGAAAATTATCTGAGAATTTATCCAAGATAACAAAAGAAAATTAATCCATTAAAGAAGAGGAATAAGTTGTTCAACAGTAGACACTTTTCTGGAGAATGAAAGTTTGAGAAAACAGCAACAAACATTTACATGCATTCATCCATTTTGTTTAGGACATACATGCCCATGCTCACATACACCCATGTTTGTATATATCGAGTGGAATATATAGACTAACAGTGTGTTGGATGTAAGGATCAGATCAACAGAAAAAAATGAGCGAATAATACTAAAAATAGTAGAAATATATGTATACATATATATATGCACCAAGCCCTGTCAATACTGTCGCATATGGGTGGAGGTGTGTGCCAGTGCCATATGATATTTGGTATTTCTTTGGTCTATTTTGGTACGTCTGTTTGCTAAGTTATGTATGAATATAAATAATTAATACATGTGTTTGCTCAAAATCTCTCCACATCCCAGTTTTTCCAAAACACTCAACATCAATGTTCGCACCTGAAATTTATTTATTTAATTAAGTTTAGAGTTTTAGTCAATCAACTTACATCAACTATTAACTAGTCCAAACTAGTCATTTTATGGTGTGGAAGGACCAGTATTCCACTTTCAATTTCTGCGACTTTGTGAGTTTGTTTGTATCTATATCTATATATACATCCACATGTACATACATACAGTAGTCACTAATGTAATAATATTTTGAAATATTGTCTGTGAAAGTCACAAAAAACCTATTTTTAAGGCAAAAGACATGACAAAAATGTTAAAAATAATGAAAATGTAAAAAACCCATTGTTTTCCAATTTCTTCGAAATATTTACGTTTTTTTCATTTTTATCATGTTTTTTCCTATTATTTAACATTATTTTTTTTTAAGTTTAAAATTTAAATTAAACTATTTATCTTCATTTTTATCATTACTAAAACATCACTACTATCATTTTATCAAGTTACTTTCAATGTCACATAGGTACGGGTATGGATGCCGGTATGGGTACTGGTTCGGATTAGTTTCAAAAAAAGTTTGGTACGGGCTGTTTTATATACATATATAACATAAGATAAGAATTCAAACAAAATAACACAGTCATGATCCAAAATTTATAGTTTCCAACTTTCCAAAGAAGAAACTATTGACCAAAATATGAAAAGGCAGCTCTTTATGCGTTTCCAAAGTTTAAATGGTGTAAAGAACAAAATTGTAATCCTAAATTTTGGATAGGAAATGACTCGATCAACTTTGACCGAATCCTAAATCAGATGGATACGGTCCTTAGTATATTGCTGGTACTGTTTGACCAATACCCAAGAGGTACCCACAGTACCAGCACCGGTGTCGTACCTGACTGGTACAGGTACACTGCCTTTACAGCAGTACCCATGCGACAAAGGTTACTTTTTATGTTTTCCTGTTAGTTTTCCATTTATTTATTTTTCTATTTTTTACTTTTCTAATAAACTGTCAAATTTTTCATGGCATTTTCAGTTTTGCCAAATATACCCGAGAAAAGCCTCGCCATCTAAAAACCCTATTAACAATATTTTTGCGACTATGGTTATCAACAAGATAGAATAAGTAATTTTCAATGGGAAAATCTTGCAATTCAAAATATCACAAAAAAGTATCTTACAATATTAACGTCATATTTCCTTTTGCTATTTTGAATTTTTATCAATGCACCAACAAAAAAATTAGTACAACACGCTTAACTTTGTAATTTTTCTATTATTCTTTACATATTTCACATTTTCCATATTCCTAACATTTTCCCAAGAAAACAATTATGCCAAAATACACCTAAGAAAAAAAATTCTGATAAAAAACCAAGAAGTGTGTATGTATGTGCAGAGAGGAAGAATGAGACAGAGAGCGAGAGCCAGCCATTTTTCATTTACAGTGGAAAGCACAAATGAGCATGACCAACTAACCAGCAACAAGAGACTGAAAAAATTTCTCTGTAACATAATCCTCCTCATTGGAATTCTCAAAGGCCAGGCTGAACTTGTACTTCTTTAAAGTCTCAACTTTGTCAACTATTCAAAACAAAAGGGAATGAAAAGGTCAGAACTAGTTCAAGCACATCCCGTAGTCCCTTATTCTGTTGGACTAAGCAAGCTAAAGATGTAGTGACAAGATAAATATTATTTGAAATCGAAGCACATTTCAAGCAAAAGGAGGAGCATTTCCAATCCATTTATCTCAAGCATTTCTATGTCCACAACTTCACAAGAAAAACAACACATGTTATAGACTAAGACAATGATAAATAATTATTTGTCGCATTGCAGTTCATATCATGGTGCCAAACATACTAGAGAACATATTGTTTTCACTGCCAAGTGCCAACACAGTATGAGCCATGTTTGAAAAGGAAAATATAATGATATTTTGGAAGTAACGCCGACAGGTATTTCACATGATAATATCACGGTGTAATAGCATAATTTACCTTCTTCTTGTAAGCAAAAACTTTCTTTAATGTACTTTTAGTGTATGTTATTCTTTGTCAATATAAAATATTTTGGACCCACATCTGCACCAAATGTCACTTATATATATATATATATATATATATATATATATATATATATATATATATATATATATATGGCCAAAAAATTATTTCTCAAAAATAAATTCATGATACTTTTGTCTTTTTTAATATATTTCAAGCACATGTTTCCACTCTAGTTTAGTTTTAAAAATTTAATAATTTGTATAAATCTTCATCAATATATTTGTTCGAATTAGTAGAGAACTCCGAATTTCATACTTTTTTTTCTATTATTCTCACGTTTTTTTAAATTTTCTTAATCCCTGAGGTTTTGTCTAAGAAAAAGCTTTGCCGAAAACTTCCTAAAAGAATCCTTGCAAATAAAAACCTGAAAACAATATTTGTGACTATGGACTTTGAATATATGCATGTGGATCTAAGTTGGTGAATGTTTTGCACAAATATGCACTGATTTTCCTAATACAATGTTTTTCTTATTAAAATTATAAAAATCGGTTCCACACCAAGCAAAATTGACATGGATGCTAATCTCTTGTTCAACAAGTGCTTGACCCAATGTTGTAAAAAGCGTATCGTAAGCCGTATTGGTCTGGCTTTAAGATACGCTGTATCGTAAAATATCGTAACGTGATTTCAGCCACTAGTGGACAGTTGTCTGGCGTGGAGGACAGATCCGTCATTATGCGCTGGCACGAGCGACTTGGTCATCTTCCATTTCAATTTATTAAAAAGTTGTTTCCTAGGATGTTTCATTCTGTTTCATTGGACTCATTCGCCAGGAATGAAGGAAACATCACAAGATGACTAGAAGGGGCTAGGTAGTATCAGAGCAAGGTCTTCCTCGATCTTTGTGATGGCTGAAGACCTGAGGAACAATCTTGCTACGAGAAAATCGAAAGAAAAAATGAAAGAGAAAATGTTGAACAAAAGCTTGAAGATCTATGTGTCGCCTTGTTGGACCCATAGACACCCTATGTGATCGACAAGTATGCATGGAAGAGACTCTGCAATAAAAACATGTTCATATGGATAAAGCAAACCATGAAAACCAAGTTTGAATGAATCGAACTTTGACTGTTTTGAAAAACAGTTGAATGAATTCGATAGTTGGTTTGGGGCGATGGTACAACATCAGACTGCAAGTGCCAATGAATGACCATTAACCTACCGTCATTTGTCATCGAATTCTGGTGCCTTGAATTGAAAGTTGAAACAATGGAGAGAATCCTATGGCTGACTTGGCAACCATAACAAAGGGAGAGGTTGGCCTTATCTGAACAGGGTCGTGAGAGTCTGAAGAGAACGATGCTGGCACTTGGAGTGAGCCCAATTGTAGTGGAGAGCTTGGAGAATGTGGTCGACTCTATCCTTGCTAACTTGAAACTCTGGGTGTGATAGCTCCTTAATGGCTATCACAGCAGTTTCTCACCTCTCTGTTGTAATCACACACAGAAGCCCAACTTCTAACCACAATTTCTTTCTTCATTAGGGTTTAGTTCCCTTAAGTGTGGGTATATAATGTTACGTGATGGGTTGGGTTTATTACAAGCCTAATTGGGACCCAACCCACTGCTTGACAGAAACACTAAAACTGGAAGACAAAGGCAGAGAGTAACAACAAAAACAAACAAAACTCAGTTGTTAGGTCTTCGCCTAACAATTCTCCCCCCTTCGAGGACCTTGTCTTTAAGGTGTAAAGTCTGGAAATCGTATAGTGATTTCCTCTGCTTTTCCCAAGTGGTTGTGTTATCTTTGTTGTTGTCCCATTCTATGAGCCAGTCAGTGGTCCCCTTTATCAAGAGTCACCGTCTCTATAGACATCTCAATGGCACCACACTTGCGCCACCAGAATGGATCATGCGGTAAGTGAAGAATGTTGCAGAGCATGTTCAAGAAACCATTTCAGAAACCAATCCTGAATATGAGACTTGAATTGCTCATGATCAGTCTCTTGTTGCATACCTCCATGCTATCAAAGGAAGTCCTGGCGGGCATTGATGATGATCTTTTAGCACTTGAGATGTGGAATGTACTTGCTACTATACATTCTCAAGTATCAGAGCGAGATTCCTGCAACTCAAGAGGCAGATTTAAGATATCAAGCGAGGAACATGCTCAGTTTTGGAGTATATACATGAAATTAAAAATGTGAGCGATCAGCTTGCAATCGTAGTCAGTGACAAGGACAAAGTACAACAGGCTCTGAGTGGATTGGGGTAAGATTTTGATGTTTTCCGCACTGCTTTGGAGGTATTACTTGTTCTTCCTTCTTTTGAAGATTTGAAACCAAAATTGATTTAGCATGAAGCAAATCGTATACAGCAACAAGAATTATCTCCTTCTGGCAGTCATAACGTGTTGGTCACTTGCACCCATGCTTTGCATGGAAGTCATCCTAGAGTTTGGAACTCACAGGCAGAGATGGGAAGAGGTATTCTTCCTACACCAAACACAAATGTGCAGACAAATGTACCACGAAGGATACCTACTTTTTTTTATTGCAATAAGAGAGGTCATGTGAAGTCAGAATGTTGGCATAACCCTCAAAAATAAAGGAGAACAAGTTAGGTGTGATAATAAGGTAGTAGGGCCAACTGTATCGAACACAATAGCTGCACCAAACATTGTTCCTAATGTGCAGCAGATCTTAATGACAGCTTTGTCCAAAGTCAATCTTAAGCAAAATGAGGAAGGACTATGGTATGTAGATTCTGGTGCCGCAGTTCACGTGATTAATGATGCAGGTAAGCTTTCTAGTGCTCTCCCTCATTTAGCTAAAGACTCAGTTGTCGCATGAGATGGTTCCCATCACAAGATATCTCATATTGAAAATGCACATATGTCCATGTCTTATTCCTCTCTTCCTTTGAAAAATGTTCTTATTGTTCCAGATGTTAAGAAGAATATTATTTTCGTGTCAAAGCTTATTGATGATACTTGTTCCTCTGTTGAGTTTACACCTTTTGTTTATGTCAAGGATGCTCGAACCAAGAAGACATTCGCTGAAGGTGTTCGCAAATGAGACATGTAAGCCATTGAAGAAGCTACAAAAGTGTCTAAGTCATGTATTTCAGATTCATCTTTTCCTAGTCAAAGTGAAGTCAATATAACAGAGCATGATAAGCCATCTATTTGGCACGGTCGTTTAGTACATTGTAGTCGGTCTTTCATTCAAAATCTTGTTGCAGACAGACTATTACAAAAGTCCAGTCTAAGTGTAGTTAATGAGTCTAGCATGTGTTCAAGCTGTCATATTTGTAAGAGTCATGCTCTCTCTTTTCAGTCAATAAATAAGCGAGCATCGAAGTTATTTGATAGTATATATTTTGATATTTTGGGGCCTGCTCCTATTTCTTCTTCTTCTGGGAGCAAATGTTATGTTGTTTTTATTGATTTCCATTCACGTTACACATGGATCCACTTCATGGAAAGCAAATGAGAGGTTTTCCGTTTGTTCACTGAATTCCATGCCTTGGTCCTAAACAAATACTCTAGTAACATTGTGCATTTTCAATGTGATGTTGGGGGTAATTCATTTCAAATGAATTTACCGAGTATTTACTAAATCATGGGATCACTAAACAGATTTTCTGTCCACACACCACAACAAAATGGTGTATTGCTGAAAGAAAGCATAACACATAGTTGAAAGTGCACTAAGTATGATGCATAACACAGATGTGGCCATGAATTTATGGACTGACTGTTGTTTATGTCATTAATTGACTGCCACTATCTATACTTGAAGGAAAATCTCTATTTTTTATTTTACATCAAGAATTTCCAAATTATGATGAACTACGTCTTTTTGGATGTGTTTGTTATGTCCATTGTAGAAACGTGTAACACACGAAAGAAAGCAGAGAAGTACACACGATGTATGTGGAAAACCTCTTGAAGAGGTGAAAAACCACGGAGATGCTCTAACCTAGGTGCACAACCGCAACCCTAGGAGAGAGAATGTTATTTCACTTAATCAACCATTTACACTTAAGTGAAGAATATATAAGAGGGAGAGATAAGGAGTGCTGCCTAGGGTACCGAGCCAGCCTCGGTACCCGTGCACATAGGACCGGGTCCAGATATGGACCCGGTTCCCTATTACAATAGATTCTAACACTCCCCCTCAAGCTTGGCATACATGTCAAACATGCCAAGCTTGCTAACATTTTTTTCAAATTGAGATGTACATAAAGATTTAGTTAAGACATCTGCAACTTGATCTTCAGACTTCATATAAGGCAGGATCAACTCTTTTGAATCTATGCGTTCCCCTATGAAGTGGCGATCAATCTCCACATGTTTGGTTCTGTCATGCAGGACTGGATTATTTGCCAGGTTAATGGCAGACTTGTTGTCACAATACATCATCATCTTCTCTTCCATTTTAACCCCAATATCTGCTAGAAGAATTTTGAGTCATAACATTTCTGTAACCCCCATAGCAACAGCCCTGTATTCAGCCTCAGCACTGGACTTGGAACAAACTTCTTGTCTTTTACTCCTCCATACCACCAGGTTACCTCCAAGAAAGATGCAGTATCCTGTGGTAGACCTTCTAGTATCCGTGCATCCTGCCCAGTCTGCGTCAGAGTATCCTTCAATGCTAAGTTGATCTTGTCGAGTATAGAGCAATCATTTCCCTGGGTCATTCTTTAAGTATCTCAACACTCTTTCTGTACTTTTCCAATGGCAATCAGTAGGAGCATGCATAAACTGACTTAACACACTCACAGCATAAGTAATATCCGGGCGAGTAAGAGTGAGATAGATAAGCTTACCAACCAGCTGCTGATACCTCCCTTTTCCTTCCTCATCCAAGATTGTACCAGTTTTGATACTTATCTTTGTGCCAGATTCCATTGGAGTTAGAAAGGGCCTGCATCCCAGTTTACCTGTCCCTTTTAGAAGATCCAAAGTGTATTTTCTTTGGCTCATAACAAGTCCTGTCTCAGATCGAGCAATCTCAATTCCCAAAAAATACCTTAATTTACCCAGATCTTTTAGGTCAAATTCAGCAGCTAACCTCTCTTTCATCTTCTTTTTTTCTTCTTCGTCATCACCTGTGACAATCATATCATCAACATATACAAGTAGAAGACTCACCAGACCATTTCTCTGCTTGATGAAGAGGGTGTGATCATTATTTTCCTGTTTATATCCATTAGTCTTCATTACAACCCTTAGTCTTTCAAACCAAGCTCTAGGGGACTGCTTTAGACCATACAAGACTTTCTTGAGATAGCAACACTTTCCGTTCTGAGCATATCCAGGAGGCATGCTCATGTAGACTTTTTCCTTAAGATGACCATTCAAGAAGGCGTTCTTGACATCAAGCTGGTCCATGCTCCACTTCTTTTGCACTGCAAGAGCTAAGATGACCCTTACTGTCTTCAGTTTAGCAACAGGAGCAAACGTCTCAAGATAGTCAATCCCATATTTCTGGCTAAACCCCTTTGCAACGAAACGAGCTTTATAGCATTCTACAGTGCCATCAGGTTTGTACTTCACAGTAAACACCCACTTGGAACCAACTAAGTGAGTTCCCGTGGGAATATCAACAACCTCCCACGTGTTGTTCTTTACCAGGGCGTCCATCTCCTCTGTCATGGCCTGTTGCCATTTAGGATCCTTCCTGGCATCTTCCACCGACCTGGGAATAACAGCCATAGATAAAGAAGTAATAAAGCACTTATAGTCTTTGCTGAGTTTTGCATACGAGACAAATCTCTGAATAGGATGAGAAGTACATGACCTGGTGCCCTTGCGCAAGGCTATGGGAAGCTCTTCATTCATTGGACTTGGATCATCCGGGAAGTTTGCAAGATTGGGATTGGTTACATCAACATCCTCCACCACATCCTTCTTCTTCCTGTTGTATATCTGACCAAACAAATGATCATGGGACTGCTCTTCCACAGGGCCCCCCTCCATCTGACTGTCTCTGTCCTCACTGACTGTGTCTGCCACACTTGGAGAACTAGCCTTGTAATCCAAGAAATCCGTGAACTGAATCAACTGATGCGAAGAATACTCTTCCACTTTGTCACCTAGACACTCCCCCTGAAGAGGATTCGCAGGGAAATATGCCTCATGTTCATGAAAGGTGATAAATCCCAAGAGAAAAATAATCTTTGTGATTAACCTCAAAAGAATCCCTAACTCCTCTTTATATAGACTAGAGGAGAGGGAAAAGTTACAAGAAAGTCATTAAAAGAAACATTATTACACAAGTACCCTCTCAAGCCTAACACTAAATATAAACACGTCTTAACACTCCCCCTCAAGTTGGAGCGTATATGTCAAACAAGCTCAACTTGGAACAACAACTTTGGAATGGTCCCCTTGCAAGAGCTTTAGTAAAAATATCAGCCGTTTGCCCTGTAGATGAAATATGTGAGGTACTTACAAACCCCTTTTGAATCATGTCTCTGGTATAGTGACAATCTACTTCAACATGCTTGGTTCTCTCATGGAAAGCAGGGTTATTAGCAATAAACAGAGCAGGTTTGTTATCACATAACAATTGCATAGGAAGAGGCACTTCCACAGTAAGATCCAACATCAGAGATCTAACCCACATAACTTCAGCAGTAGCCTGAGCCATAGCTCTATACTCAGATTCTGCACTTGATCTGGCAACCACTGTTTGCTTCTTACTCTTTCATGTGACCAAGTTGGATCCAATAAACACACAAAATCCAGTAGTGGATTTTCTGTCAAGGTGGCATCCCGCATAATCAGCATCAACATACACAGATATAGTGAGAGATGTACCATTTTGAAAGAAGAGTCTCGTTCCTGGTGAATTTTTCAGATACCTGAGAATCATCATAGCAGCATCCCAATGAACTTTCTTGGGCTTATCCATAAATTGACTCACTCTGCTGACAGCATAGGCAATATCAGGTCGAGTAACAGTGATGTATAGGAGCTTCCCAACAATTCCTCTATATTGTCTAGCATCAACATCTTCAGTATCATCATCATACAAGCGAGTATTGATGTCCATGGGTGTGGAGGCAGGTCGACATCCTAGCATACTTGTCTCTTGCAAAACATCAGTAACGTATTTCCTCTGGCACATGATAAGACCCTTTTGATTTCTGGCAAACTCAATACCTAGGAAATAGCGCAGCTCACCAAGATCCTTGGTGACAAAGTGTCGTCCAAGGACATCCTTGATGTTGAAAATCCCCTGAATATCATCCCATGTAACAATGATATCATCAACATAGACAAGAACTATCACTGTACATGTAGAAGTTTTCTTGACAAAAAGGGAATGATCTGCCGAAGAACGTTTAAAGCCCTTATTCTCAATATTCTCTGATAATTTCTGGAACCAAGCTCGAGTACTTTGTTTCAGACCATAAATTGCCTTTCTCAATCTGCACACTTTCTGACACTCCCCCTCAGCAACAAACCCTGGTGATTGCTGCATATACACTTCTTCATGTAGGTCATCATACAGAAAGGCATTTTTGACATCAAGCTGTGATAGAGACCAATTCTTGCTGACTGCAACAGCGAGAAGAATCCGTAAAGAAGCATGTCGTGCCACAGGAGAGAAGGTATCATAATAATCAACCCCATAAGTCTGAGTATAGCCTTTAGCGACCAGGCGAGCCTTATATCTCTCAATGCTGCCATCTGCTCTGTATTTGACCGTAAAGACCCATCTGCAACCAACAATAGCTGCATCAGATGGAGGAGTAACCAGTGTCCAAGTGCCTCTAGACTGAAGAGCATCCATCTCTTCTTGCATTGTTGCGGCCCATTTGGGATCAGAAAGGGCATCCATGGGAGTCTGTGGAAGAGCTACAGCCGACAGTCCCTTAACAAACTGTCGGTAAGTAGGAGTGAGTCTATCCATGGATAAATGACCAGAGATAGGATGCAAAGTGCAACTGCGTTTGCCTTTCCTTTGAGCAATGGGCATATCAAGTTCATTAATATCAAGACCAGGAGCATGCTCTGAATATTCCCCTGTATCATCATCACATAAAGAATTGTCAGCAGAATTTGTGTGTTCAGGAATTACCTTGGGCGTGCTGGGTGAAGGCACAGGAGCACAGGGGGCAGGCTCAACAGGTTTAGTGCGACGTTGGTAGATAGCCCCAAAACGCGAATCAACTGGTTTTGGACAACTCATGAGAGGTAAAGGAAGATGGACTTCATCACTAAATTCAGGCACCCTTAATTGAGTTCCATTTGGAGAGAAATAAGAGGTTGACTCAAAAAATGTCACATCAGCACTCACATAATATCAACGAGTAGAAGGATCATAACAGCGATATCCCTTTTGAGTGCAGGAATAACCAACAAAGATCGTTTTGATGGCCCGAGGAGACAACTTATCTCTCCCAGGACCAAGCAACTGAACAAAGGCAACACATCCAAAAATACGAGGGGCAACAGAAAACAATCCTCTGTCAGGAAAAAGGACAGAGAAAGGAATAAAATCTCCCAACACAGATGACGGCATGCGATTAATAAGATAGCATGTTGTAAGAACAGCATCTCCCCAGTAAGAATGGGGAACATGGCTGTGTATGATAATGGTTCTGACGACATCAAGAATATGTCTGTGTTTTCTTTCAGCAACCTCATTTTGTTGGGAGGTATAGGCACAATAAGTTTGGTGGATGATACCTTTATCCCTGAAAAATTGTTCTAAAGAGGAAGCACAGAATTCAAGAGCATTGTCAGAGCGCACAATTTTGACACAAGTATCAAACTGAGTCAGAATTTCATTGATAAAATTTTTGATTACATGACCCACTTCAGATTTGTGTTGCATAAGAAAAACCCAACTAACACGACTGTGATCATCGACAGCAACAAGATAATACCGATGACCTTGAAGGTCAGGAGTACGACTCGGGCCCCAAACATCAAAATGAAGTAACTCAAACACAGAGTGGCTACTTCTACTGGACCGCGGAGGAAAGGATGACCGATGGTGTTTGCCCAACTGACAAGGCTCGCATTGAAAAGAAGACTTAGGAGACAGCTGAGGAAGAACATGCAGCAGTTTCTAAAACGGTAGATGTCCAAAACGTAAATGCCAAGTATAAGCTGAGGATGAGGACGACCCCGATGAGGTAGATCCAGCAAAGGGAAAGGAATGCACTAGCCTGTAGAGACCTCCCTGTTCACGGCCACTGCCAATCACCCTGCCCGTCAGTATATCCTGAAACACAAGGGAAGAAGAGTCAAATATGGCACGACAATTTAATTCTCTGGTAATCTGACTGATAAAAAGTAGGCTATGTGGGAATTCTGGTGCATGAAGAACGTGTTGCAGCGGCAATGATGAAGTAAGTTGGACCTCTCCATGTCCAACAACTGGGGAATATTTCCCATCTGCTAGAATAACCGAACGACCCGGTGAAGTAGGGACGTAAGAGGTGAATTGCGCCTTATCCCCATAGAGATGTGTCGATGCACCAGAATCAATAAGCCAATTTGTAGTGTCAGTAGCAGGGCAGACTGTATAGGCAAAATACATACCAGATGAAGAATCACTCGCAGCGATAGTAGCAGTAGAGGTGGTCGGATCAGGGGTTCCAATCAAGTTCCTCAACTGAGAGATAATATCATCCACACGCAGCTCACTGGATGAGGCAGTGCGCTGAGGCTTAGGCTGCTCGGGAGAATCAGTAGATACTGTCTGATTTGCAAAAGCTGGACGGCCATGTTTCTGCCAACACTTATCCACAGTATGACCAATGCGGTGACAGAACTGACATACAGGGCGCGAAGGGGTATTTCCACGACCATGGCCCCCTCGTCCTCTAGCAAAAAAGGGTCTACTTCTGCCACGAGTAGCAAGCATAGCAGAAGTGGTATCAGGAACAGTCGATGCAGAGATCGGAATTCGGCTTAGCCTACTGTAAGCCTCATCAATAGGAGGAATCGAGGGACTAGTAAGCATTTGATTCTTTGTTGATTCATAAACAGAGTCTAAACCAGAGAGAAATACCCCTACCATAAGCATATCTCTGTATGCCTTTTGTTGTTCACACTTACATGTTGGAAAATAGCTATTCAGTCTCTCAAACATGGACTTGAGACTAGAATAATAAGTGTGAAGAGGTCGGCCATCTTGTCGCATCTGATGAATATCATGATGAAGCTGCATAATTCTCGTTTCATTCCTTGCCTGTGAATACGTGGCAGCAAGGGAATCCCACATATCCTTTGCACTTTCCTTGTGTAAGACTTCATTTGCAATTTCTTGAGAGAGAGTACCAACAATCCATACCATAGCCAACGAATTATCTTTGAACCAAGTAGTATATTTTCCAACCTTCTGTACGGGCTCGGGCTCCAATATGAGATGTTCCTTGTCATGAGCAATCAATGTTCTTTTTACTTGCATTGCCCACATCTCGTAATTATCCCCATTCATTTTGGCGATAATGTTGGAAAATGGGGAACTCTTCATCTCTCCTGACGATACAAAGGAAGAGGGATTAGCTTCACTGCTAATTTCAGACATCTTTTAACTCAAAAAGGAGGAAACCGAGCCACGGAATAAGAAGCGCAGGAATATACAATCACATGTATAGAACTACGCAATGATCATCAACCAATAAGCAATCAATCGAGACATGTTGACCTGGACGAGAAGGCTGTTGTGTAAAAGAGAGCAGACTGAACGGAAGACGAGCGGAGGCGGAGGCAGTGGATACTAGCGGACGGCGGCGACGACAGTCAGAAAATGACTGGCGGGAGGGGCGGCGACGGGTGGCGATGGGCGGCAATGGGTGGCGACAGGCGAAGGGGCAGCGACGGGCGGAGGGGCGACGAGTGGAGTAGCGGCGGGCGGCGACGGGCGGACGGCGGCAGCTGACGCCGATCAGGCGGCGGCTGGCGCCGCTCAGTCGGCGGCGGCTGGCGCCGCTCAGTCGGCGACGACTCGCTGAGGAGGAGAAGACGGCTGGAGCTCTGATACCATGATAAATCCTAAGAGAAAAATAATCTTTGTGATAACCTCGAAAGAAGCCCTAACTCCTCTTTAAATAGACTAGAGGAGAGGGAAAAGTTACAAGAAAGTCGTTAAAAGAAACATTATTACACAAGTACCCTCTCAAGCCTAACACTGAATATAAACACGTCTTAACAAAAGGTAACATCCCTGAAGACATGTACTCTGGAAGTGCGAGGATCAACACACTTGTATCCCTTCTGGGTGGAGGAATACCTCAAAAAGACCGCTTTGATGGACCGAGGGTCAAGTTTCTTGAGAGTGAGACTATGATCATGAACAAAACAAACACACCCAAGCACCCGAGGGGTCAAAGGCCAGGGATTCTGAGTAGGCCACAACACAAAATAAGGTGAATGACCATTCAACACATGAGTAGGCATACGGTTAATAAGATGAGCACTAGTGAGAAGTGCGTCACCCCAGTACCGCTTAGGGACATGACGTTGAAACATAATGGCCCCGGTTGACATTTAATAAATGACGATTCTTCCTTTCAGCCACGCCATTTTGGGGAAGGGTGTAGCTAGGACATTTCATGAATAATACCCTTGCTTCGCAAGAAGTCATCTAGGGATTGGGAGACATACTCTTGAGCATTGTCAGTACGGAAGGCCTGAGCAGAGGTCTAGAATTGAGTTTCAACAAATGCAACAAAGTTTTTTGACAATGCCGGGAACTTCACTACGTTCTTTCAACAAGTACACGAACGTACACCGAGAGTAGTCATCAATAAGAGTCATGAAATAATGAAAACCACGACAAGTGGGTACTCCCGAAGGACCCCAAACATCAGAGTGAACCAAAGCAAATGGACGGTTGGTTTTATTGAACGAAATAGGGTACGAGGCCCTAACATGCTTAGACAACTGACATGACTAGCAAGTACACTTTGAGGTTGTTGTTATTGGCCCTCCTAGAGGGTTGAGGAATGAGGATATGGCATGGTAAAGGGTTCATGCATGAGGACAATGGCCAGGCCAGTGGGGCAAAGCAATCAGGTGGTGCAAGAAGATAATGGCTAGGCCAATGAGGCAATGTGTGCATGCAATGGACGAGGTCAACGACTGAGGGCCAACGCACTACAGTAGAGTTCAGTGGCCATCCAGTGCAAGCATGCCATGACCAACTGTAGGGAAGGCAAGAGGTGGTAGAAGGGGTTGACATAGATATGGCTAACCATGACAAGAGGATGGGCAAACATCATATACATGCATTAGGTGCTCATGCACACTAGCTAGGGGAACCTCCATCAACAAGGATAGAGTGTTGCCAATGCAGCAGCAGGAGCAATGAAGAGACCAGTGCATCAAACACTTATAACAAGCAAGCATAACTTGCACCAATAGTGGACCATAAGGGGGGCAAAGGTGGGTTGTCAGCTGGTGGTCAAGCATGGACCTGCTATAGATTTGGCAGAGAGAAGTTGCTTTGCCCCTTAAAACAAATTGAAAAAAGGAGTGAAGTACCTTTGAAGTGTGTGTGAGAGAGGGAAAGAGCATGAGTGTGTGGGTGGGTGGGAGTGTGTGTGTGTGAGAGAGGGAGAACCGTGAAGAATGCTCAAAGACCATCATCACAAATATCATTCTTGAGTTTTTACTAGCAAGTTTTTAAGATATTAACCAAAAAGTTTGCTTTTCTTGAGAAAACCTTGGGAATTCAAAAAAATAAAATTACATCTATAATGGTAGAAAAAATTATGAAGTTATGAGCTTTCTATTATATTTATTTCAAAAAGATTAATAAAATTCAAAATATTTATTAAAATACTAAAAGTAAAAGAAGTTAAAAATATAATGAAAATGTCATTTTATTTTTTAAAAAAGATCATGATATTTTCATCTAAGTGATATTTTCAAAGGACCATGATAAATTTATCTTTTTTCAACTATATGGTGGATGGTTAAAAAACTTCATAAAAGAGGCACTATCATAATGAGGAGTGTTGCAAGAGAGACTAGAAGAAGTCGAGAGAGAGAGAGAGAGAGAGAGAGAGAAAACTGCACGAACTATCTCATTAAGCTGCACCCATCTCACGTTAAATGAGAATTAGGGTAAAAGAAAGAAATTACAAAATCAGTCCAAGACTGAAACAACTATTAATAAATACTGTTAATAGAACTTTTAAATATTCAAAAGACCACCTATTATAAATGTTATTCAACACTCCCCCTCAAGCTGGAGTGTAGATGTTAATCATGCTCAGCTTGTCACAACATCTAGAGAAATCTGCAATAGGCAAGGCTTTAGTAAAGATATCAGCTGTTTGATCCTCTGAGGATACATGTATAGTGGAGACGATTCCTCCTTGAACCATATCACGAATATAATGACAATCTACTTCAATGTGCTTTGTCCTCTCATGAAATACAGGATTATTAGCAATGTAGGTGGCAGCTCTGTTATCACAAAACATTTTCATAGGTAAAGAAGTTGGAATACCAAGACTCTTAAGTAGGGATCTAGACCAAGTCATTTCGGCAGCAGTT
>JAANDH010000373.1:97719-151425 GCA_011799765.1 Nymphaea thermarum
AGAGAGAGAGAGAGAGAGAGAGAGAGAGAAAACTGCACGAACTATCTCATTAAGCTGCACCCATCTCACGTTAAATGAGAATTAGGGTAAAAGAAAGAAATTACAAAATCAGTCCAAGACTGAAACAACTATTAATAAATACTGTTAATAGAACTTTTAAATATTCAAAAGACCACCTATTATAAATGTTATTCAACAAGGAGCATGTAAACTCAACTTCAAATACTAAAGGGATTATATGAAAACACACATGAGCAAGGGCACAAATATCACCTCTTGATGACACCATAGCAAAACATCTCTAGTTACAAAATAAAACCATCATGACGTTTGAATTTTTATAAGTGAGGTTTTTCTCAGGTACTTATTGGAAATTTTTTTTCATTAGGAATGTCTCAGAACTTTTAGAAATGAAAAAAAAGAAAATTAAAAAAATAGAAACTTTATAAAATCATGAATTTTACTAATTTCCTTGTCAAAACATTCATAAAGATTCAAAACAGTTTCTAAACTCTTAAAGAAACAAAAAGATGGAGAATATGATATAAATGCTTCTTTTAAGGGGAAAATATTGCAGAAATTGCAAGAAATTTATTTAGAAAAATTTTCACAATATCGACATATTTTATTGTTTTCCTGTGTTACTCTATTTTGTTGACATTACCATAATATTTCCAAAATACTGTGATATTTACCATTATAAAAGAATGCTAGATAGGAGCAGGTCATAGGTAACAACATGGCAATTTCAAAAAAGTGGAATTATTGGTACAACTAGATAGTTATACATAAATATGTACATTAATACATATATATATATATATATATATATATACATATGGCACAAAATAAAATTTTTACAATGAAAAAAATGCATATTCCTTGCTTACGAACTAAAAAGTCCCCTCCTTCAAACAAGAAGAAGAATAAAAAGCAAAAAAGAATAGAAGATTCATCGTACAAGGCCTAGCCCAAGCACTGGCATCCATGTCTAACTATGTGGCACGATGTTGCTTTATAGCTGCAAACAACAGAGTGCTACCTGCATCAAAAATTTGGGGCCAAGACAGCATTGGCAGAAAATACACTGATATCTACCATACCTAGCTCCACAAGGTTGATGATGATATTATCACTTCCACAAACACCTAAACTAAATAAAAGTACACAAATAAAACAAACTTGCACTGACAATTTAAGAAAGGACAATCCACATTATGCAATATGTAGAACCTATGTAATAGTCTCTAGTTTCTGTTGTTTTTATTGGGCAAAGTGGATTAGCAAACCAACCTTGATCGAGATAAACAAATATTGCAAGTAGAGATGAAAGCAGGTAATCTTTGCGAAAGCAAGTTAAACAGAAATACTAGGAAATGAGCAAACGCTGAGCAAATCTTTTTTGCTCCAAACAATGTGCTATTGCTCTTTCCATGGTTTTTCCAGTAAATAGCAGATGAACCCTAAGAAAGAAAAATATCAAAGCGTTATAAAGCTGCCTCACATTTCAAAAAAGTGGTTAGTCCATTACATATTTGAAGTTACCAAGAGTCTCCTGAACATACCATTACCATCCCGATTTCGATGGCATCCACCATAAGAATCTACCGTAATGTTGGACTTTTCCAGCATATTCAATGCCTCCAAACGGAAGTTACGAGCTCCGCAGTTGGATATAAAGGCAGCTGCAAGAGCTGGCTCTGTCTTTGGCTGTATGGGTGCCATAATATCATACTCAGCCCATGAAAAATACCCAACAGGAACATCTGATGAGAGACTTGTTGTCATTACAATATTAAACCCCCTCCTATGTCATGCAAAAGAAACTGTTAACATGCAGCAGAAGTTTAGAAATTCTGGCATCTTCAAAGAGTGGAGAATGGGCACATATGCAATGTTAACTCGTGAAGACAATGAGAAAACCATAAAACATTTCCACATCCACTTTGTGCTAGTTATATTGCTCTATCACCGGTGGCATATCAACAAATCAAACAGCATCCCTTGATCATTAACTTTCCACCATGTTTATAACAATATACAAACAATGTGCCAAGCTCTAACAAATTGCAAAGGTCCACTATTCAATCATCAAAAATTAGCACAGTAGCACTAAATAAAATTCCAGTCCAACTAAATGCCAATCACCAAAACAAGTCAAAGTTAAAGCTAACATAAACTCAGATTATACTTCCCAATTGATCTTATATGAATCTAAATAATTTAATGTGTTCTCCATAAGGACCCAATCTAGCTAATTTGCATATTTTGAATTTTGACATCTTAATTTGAAAAACTAGTGCACCCAATCAAAATACTGAAATAAAAATCAATACTTATACGACACAGGAAAACATGAAGGCCATTGGAAGTTCTTCCTGGTTTAGTTAATATACAAATATGGTTTGGGAAAGTAATGTGCGCAGTCTAGGATACTACAATAGTCGGTCCATGAATCACTGGAATTGGTAGAATGCAATAATTAAACAACATTAGATAAGACACCTACAGCCATGTCTTCCTGCAGATGATAAGATAACATAGAGATGAATCTTCTATTTCTGGATAAGATATGTATAGTGTTGAAGTAAGAATGTTTATGTGTCTAGGTGGTTCTTTGTAATATTAAAGAGTTATAAGATCTCTTTAATATTTTCTTTATTTTAGATTGATGTAATCTGTAAATCTTCTTTCTACCCTAATCTCTTTATAATAGAGATTAGGGTTAGTGAATTGAACGAGTTCTTTTCTTCTCAACTCTCACGTCTTCAGCCCTCTCTCTCTCTCTCTCCACGTTTCAAGACTGCAACATGGTATCAGAGCGGGACGTGACTGGCGACGCAACTTGAACAGCGGGCAAGAGGCTGCAGACGTCCGTGAATCTGGCGACGTGAACAGCCGGCGACCCTCCTTCTCAGGCTATCTCTTCCACCGTCTTGTTCTCCTTCCTCTTCTTCTGTTTCTTCCTTCTTCTCTTCTCATCTGTTCTTGTTGACTGATTTCCAGCAACGGAACTAGGTGGAGGAGTCTATTCACGCTAGGAAGTATGCGTGAATAGACTCCAGTCGTCTGGACTCTTATGGGTTGATGTGGTCTATGATCAAGGCAGCCAAGTGGAGTATTGCTCTTTATGATTTTTTTTTTGTGGCAGTTTACGTTGACTACATTTATCTGATGTCGTTATCCATGATGTGTGAAAATTAATGTGTGGTACAGCTGCGTTAGATACATAAATAGACAAGTTGTTGGTTGGTTAAGACTGGATTTGCTTGTTTCCTGCTGAGATCGTGAGGAGGAGCTCGAGACAGCCCTGTTCTGAAACAGCCTGTGACAGGCGACAGTCCAGCTCCTTGCCTTGACAATGAGTGGACCTTAGGGTGGGCATTTGCCCCCCATCTTTTGGGCGTCTATAGATAATCATCCCAGCAAGCTTCAGTCCAAAATTCAGCTCGATCCGAGCTCTGGATGAATTTTGGCGGATTTTAGAAGATTCAGCCCTGTTCTGCCTTGAAGCTACCTGCGACCAGTCCCAGTCCAGCGCCTTCCTGCATCAACGACTGGACCTTAGGGTGGTCTGTTATCAGTTTTTTTTTTCAGATTGCTGTTTTTTTGTTGGCCGTGGGTTGCTGTCAACAGTTGGACAACGGTCATTGTTGATGATTATTCTCGAGTCACTTGGGTCTTCCTTTTGAAGGAAAGGTCTGAAGTAGTAGTATGTATTCTCAAAAATCTCATTATTGAAATAAAGACCTAGTTTGGTATTCTTGTTAAAAACATTTGCACTGATAACGCCCTTGAGTTCAAAGCCTCAACCTTAATGAAGTTTTACTCCGATAATGACATTTCTCCTCAGTTTACTTGTCCCCATACCTCCCAACAAAATGAAGTAGTTGAACGTAAACATCACCAACTCCTAAATGTGGCTCGTTCCCTAATGCTTCATACCAAGTTACCTGCATCTTTTTGGGGAGATGCCATCCTCACGGCCTATTACTTAACCAACCGTTTACCCTCATCCTCCATTGACAACAAGGTTCCCATTAAACTTGTGCATCCACAACGACCTTTATTTCCAGTGGCTCCCAAAGTATTTGGTTGCACATGCTTCGTTCACATACTTGGACCCACACGTGATAAATTGGGAGCCCAAGCCATTATGTGCATCTTTATAGGCTACTTCAGAAACCATAAGGGCTACAAATGCTTTGATCCCTTAACTCAAAAGGAGTATATCAGTGCGGATGTCACATTCTTTGAGTCTCAGCCTTATTATAGCTTCTCTTCCATCCTTCCTGAAATGCCACCATCACCAGACCCACTACCTATTCCTTTGGAGTCGTTTCCTTCTGAATCTCCTTCTACTGTAGTGTCCAAGTTTCGTGATCCTCCGCTGGTCTACACACGTCGACAGGACCCTTCTCATAATCCTTCGCCAATGGTTTCTCTGGAGGTAAGTACATCTGAAGTGCATAGCCCTAGTCATTCTGATCCCTGTCAAGACTTACCTATTGCTCTTTGCAAAGGCAGGCGACAATGTACTTTACATCCTATATTTCATTTTGTGTCTACTGATGGTGTTGGTAAAAATATGCAACAGTTCATTCAAGCTCTGACTGCTCATACAGTTCCTATGTGTCACCAGCAGGCTTTATTAGACACCCAATGGAGACGGACTATGCAAGATGAGATGGATGCCTTAGTGCAAAGAGGCACTTGGGAACTTGTTGATCCTCCTCCTCGTTGTGATATTGTTGGCTCAAAGTGGGTATTCACAGTGAAATATAATTATGATGGTTCTATGGAACGATACAAAGCTCGGTTGGTTGCTAAGGGCTACACGCAGACCTACGGTGTGGATTTCTTTGAGACCTTCTCTCCAGTTGCTCGGTTGGGAACCATTCGTCTTATCATTTCTATGGCTGTCCACCATGACCGGCACATGTATCAACTGGATGTCAAAGACGCCTTTTTGTACGGTGATCTCGATGAGATTGTCTATATGCAACAACCACCAGGATTTGAATGACAGGGGGAGTGTGGCAAAGTGTGGAAGCTGAAGAAAGCTATTTATGGACTCAAATAGAGTCCTCGTGCGTGGTTTCACAAGTTTTTCGAGGTAGTCTCAGAGTGTGGCTTTGTGAGATCTCCTCTTGATCATTCTCTGATTATCAAGAAGACTTCCAGAGGTATAACCGTTCTCGTGGTTTATGTTGATGATATTATCCTAACAGGTGAGACTCTGATCAAGAAATTTCTGATGCAAAACTGTTTCTTCAAAAACACTTTGTGACGAAAGATTTTGGTCCACTTCGATACTTCTTGGGAATAGAAGTTGCTCGCAATAGGGAGGGTGTTGTTATCTCTCAACGGAAGTATGTTCTTGATTTATTGCAGGACACAGGGATGCTAGGAGCTAAACCGGCTAATTTGCCTATGAATCCACGTATACACCTTCATGATGACCAAACAAAATTAGTGGATTCTAGATCTTATATATCCCTTATTGGAAAACTACTCTATGTTACTGTGACAAGACCAGACATTAGTTTTGCAGTGGGGAAGATAAGTCAATTTATGAAAAAACCAAGGAAAGTTCATTGGGATGCTGCTCTGATGGTGGTTAAATATCTGAAATCATCTCCTGGCAAAGGCCTTTTGTTCACAAAAGGCTAGACTCTGGAAGTGGAAGCCTATAGTGATGCTGACTATGCTGGCTCAGTCGAGAACAAAAAATCTACCACAGGATTTTGTGTATTTGTGGGAGACAACCTCATATCATGGAGAAGTAAAAAACAAGGCGTGGTGTCAAGATCTAGTGCAGAATCTGAATATAGAGCTATGGCTCAAACTGCAACAGAAATGACTTGGGTTAGATCCATGCTATCTAGCCTAAGTGTGTCGATTCCACTTCCCATGAAGATGTATTGTGATAATCGTGCAGCCACATACATTGCTAATAATCCAGTTTTCCATGAGAGAACTAAACATATTGAGGTTGACTGTCATTACATTCGGGATCTCGTTCAAGGAGGAACCATTGCCACTATTCATGTCCCTTCAGAAGACCAAGCTGCAGATATCTTCACCAAAGCTCTCCCTATTGGTGATTTCTCTAAATTTTGTGACAAGTTAAGCATGTTTAATATGTATGCTCCAGCTTGAGGGGGAGTGTTGAAATAAGAATGTTTATGTGTCTAGGTGGTTCTTTGTAATATTAAAGAGTTATAAGATCTCTTTAATATTTTCTTTATTTTAGATTGATGTAATCTGTAAATCTTCTTTCTACCTTAATCTCTTTATAATAGAGATTAGGGTTAGTGAATTAAACGAGTTCTTTTCTTCTCAACTCTCACGTCTTCAGCCCTCTCTCTCTCTCTCTCTCCACGTTTCAAGACTGCAACATATAGTATCAACCTTCCACATCCAGTACAAAAATTATAAGACAGCAACTATTCTATTCTTGTATTTATACTTCTAAGATGCAGAAACTGATTGTTTAGTTCATCATGTGCTTACCCACCGTCTTGCATGGTCAATCTTGTTATCTGAATAGTAATGTGAAGATTCCATGGATCGAAGGATATTGACATTAGCTACATTAGGATGCATGCCAAAGGCAGCATCAGGCTTCTTGCCAGATTTGCTTTGATCTTCAAAAGTGCATCCAACAGAACAAGTTTTGTATTCCTGGAAAAAAAGTTCAAAAGAACAATGAATACCACTCCATGTATGTTACATGATACAAAGCACACAACATTGCCTGGCTTGAATGATTCCTTTCAAGACCACGCTTCCACATGCAACACAAGCACACCAATATACACATGATGTCAAAAATAGAAAGAAATATCAGGACTTACATGCAATAATTATGAGTCATCCAATCAACTGAATGAAACAGTTTAATACTGTCACATATATTGCCGATATATTCAATATAACAAAGTAATATAAGGAAAACTAAAAAAAATAAAGAAATAGATAATCTAATGGTATTTTAAAAATTTATAGCCCAACATTTTTGTGATATTTTATCTTCCTTAAGGAAAGCACTTATACAAATTTGACCCTTGCTCTCTCTCATGCAGCCCTTCATCTGCAATCCATGCATATTTATTTACGTACAGAGATGGAGAGAGAGAAATATGCATCAGTGGTGAACCTATCTATGCACACCATCCATGGTATAACTTTCAAAATGTTTTTAGTTACACTGTATTTATTATTCTTTTGAATCTCCAATGTTCTACAAATATTTTCATCAAAAAGAAAAATTCTGAAAAGTCTTTCAGGAACAACCTTACCCATAAAAGTCCAAAAATCATATCTCTCGCAATAATATAGATAGTGAATCATGACGTTAAAGCATAGCCAACAAAATTTTTCTCAGGCTATATCAGCATTCAGCAAGGATTTTCTGGGGTATTTCTTGGAAAAAATTTTCAGGAAAATATCAAGAGTCGGCAACTTTTAGAAAAAATAAACAAATAACTAAAATATTAGGCAAAAATAAAATAAATGAGAAACTCATAAGAAGACATTAAAATATCTTACATGGGTATAAATGAAATAAATCAGAAACTAATAGGAAAACATAAATAAAACTATATAACAGTGATGAAAGGAATGTTTTGATGATAATAAAAATGATGAAAATAATTTAGTTTAAGCTATGTCACATAGGTACGGGTACCGGTGCGGGTACGGACCATTTTCAAATAATTTGGGTGCGGGGATACGGCCGTTACACACACGCAGACATATATATATATATATATATATATATATATATATATATATATATATATATATATATATATATATATATATATATATATATATATATATATATATATATATATATATATATATATATATATATCAAAAAAGTGCAAACATATAATGAACTGCCAAAAAAATACTTGGCTCCTTGCCCGATCCTAGATAAAACCAAAACGATAGACAGGAAAAATCAAGTTTTGGTGAACGAAAAAAAAGGGAAAAAAAAAAACAGACATAATGCAACAATGTTGATAGTATAGAGACCCTATTCGACTACTCACAAGAAAAACACATAACAATAAGAGAAGTTTAAACGATTGCTAATGGGTTCCTAAAAAAGCACAAAACTAAGCAGCACACAAGTTCAAACCACCAACAAAATGAGAAAACCAGAGATAAATCTGAGAAATCACAAAAAAATGGGAAATCCACAACAAAACCATAGTCTCGAATAATCCTCAAACTAAAAACACTAAGTAGAAACACAAATCACATTGCTACTAATCAGAAACTAAACTGCAATGGACAAACACGAATGGGAAACCAAACTAGCTTAAACTAATGCATAAAGCTAAAATATATGTACTAAAATTTTCGACAAACACAAATGGGAACAAACTAGTCCAAAACGAATGCATAAAACACAAATACACATATTGTATTTAGATTGAGGGATAGAGAAAGATAGGGAGCGAGAGAGAACGTACTGAACGAGAGGTTTAGAATCCCAATAAGGGATGACAAGTTACCAACGCTTGAAGGGAGCCGTTCACGGAGTTAGAAGAGAGGTCGAACTGGACGAGAGACTTCGGTGAGCCGGTTCCAGTGGGGAAGGGAGTGTACCAGCCCCACCGTCGGCCGACCGGCCAAGAGAGAGGGGAACCTCAGAGGCTCAAGAGATCGTCGCCGGAGATCATTTTCCATCGCCGGTCGCCGCCTGCAGCCGCCGGTCTCCACCCCTGCCTTCGCCGGTCGCCGTGAGTGGTCGTCGGTGAGAGAAGAAGAAACACACGAAATAAAACAAAATGAAAAAGGGTTTAGGGTTTTGATATATTTAACGTTAAAAACGTTAAAATGGTTTAAAACGTGAAAATGTAAAAAAAGGTTAACATTAAAATCGAACAGAATTGGACTCAGTCAACTTTGACCGAGTCTAAAAAAGGTCAAAAATGACCTTGGGTGCGTTGACCGTACCCGGTACGGTCACGCAGCACCCCTGCCACAGCCACGAGCGTACCGGTACCCATACCGGTACCGTACCGTGTGACATAGCTGCAGGCGTTTGCACATGTACCTCGTCCAGAGCAAAGAACCACTAGAGGCCGACGTGGGCTCACTTGTAGCCGTTGAGCCAGACATGATGGAGGCACAGACGACCCCATAAATCTCGCTACATGCTCTGGCCGGCGATGACGTCCAGCATCTGATGCGTGTGGAGGGCAAGTTGCGAGGGCGACCAGTGAGCGTGCTTATCGACACAGGCTCGACTGGGGTAAATGCCAGCTAGAAAAATTGGAGATCCGGAGTTTTCACTTTCCGGTACAGCTATATATTCTAGCCATGGAGGGAGCCGACTTGGTGTTGGGCATCCAGTGGTTGCGCGAACTGGGAGAGGTTGTATGGTATTTCGCGGGCATGAAAATGCAGTTTAGAGGACCCGCGCATGAGAAGTTTACACTTGAAGCAAGCCCCAGGCGTCCATGTTTAGAAGCCCCAGACGTGCAGTTGATGAAAGGATTGTCGGCTTCTTTCCTTTTACTCTCCATCCAAGTACCGATGCAAGGGGAAGAAGAGAATCGATATGGGTCCAAAGGGTATCAAAGAACGCTGCAGGAAATAATACATGAGTTCGGACCAGTTTTCAGCACACCTAAGTCACTGCCACCTGAGCAAGGATCGAACACCAAATTGAGTTGCAACCAGGACCAGAACCAGTAAAGTCATGACCCTATCGCTATAGTCGTGCGCAGCGCAAAACGCTCGAAGTACTTGTGCAGGAAATGCTGAAAACAGGGGTGATACAACCAAGTCACAGCCCATTTGCATCACCCGCATTGTTGGTCAGAAAGAAAGATGGAAGTTGGTGTTTCTGTGTGGATTATCGTGCGTTGAACGCCATCACTATCAAAGACAGGTATCCAATACCCATTGTGGAAGATTTGCTAGATGACCTTTATGAGGCATGTATGTTTTCCAAATTAGACCTAAGCTCCGGCTATCATCAAATCCGTGTGGCGAAGGACGACATTCCTAAAACCGCGTTCCACACTCACGATGGGCATTACGAGTTCACCGTCATGCCATTCGGATTGACAAACACGCCATCCACCTTTCAGTCGCTAATGAATGATGTGTTTCGTCCTTTCTTACGATGGTTCTTATTGGTATTCTTTGATGACATTTTGATTTACAGCAAAGATGAACATGAACATCTCAGACATCTGCGAACCATATTAATAGTCCTGCAGCGACACCAATACATGCTAAACTTTCGAAGTGTGTTTTCAACACTTCCAAGACTTCTTATCTAGGACATGTGATAAGCCAAGGGAAAGTGAGCATGGAACAGGAAAAGATCCAAGCCGTGAAAGGATGGACCACTCCCAAAACCGTAAAAGAGTTGCATGCGTTTCTTGGGCTCATGGGTTATTACCGCAAATTTGTCAAAAACTATGGGTTGGTGGCAGCACCTCTCACGGCGCTAACCAAGAAGGGTCGATTTGTGTGGAGCAATCAGGCCGAACAAACATTCCAACAACTCAAGGAGGCAGTGACAGCAGCCCCGATTTTACGAATGCCTAATTTTTAGGTTACATTCACCATCGAATCAGATGCATCAGATTTGGGGGTGGGCGCGGTGCTTAGCCAAGTCCAACATCCAATTGCTTATTTCAGCAAGGCAATGGGGCTGACTTTTGCTAGTAAGTCCACCTATGAACGAGAATTGATAGCCATAGTGCTGGCCGTGCTAAAGTGGAAACACTATCTCATGGGGTAGCAGTTTGTAGTACTAATCGATCATTGCAGCCTTAAGCATTGCCTCCAACAGCCGCACTATCTCCAGCACTTCAAAAGTGGATACTTAAATTGCTGAGTTTTGATTTCAAGATCTGCTGTCGCAAAGGGAAAGAGAATGTTGTAGCGGACGGGCTGTCAAGAGCATTCAACCCATAGGTTAGTAGTTTATTTTTTATTTCACAAGTTCAGGCTCTCCTGTGGGATGAGATTCGGTAGGCGCAAAGGGAAGTCGCGTCAGTAAAGAAAATCAGAGAAGAATTAGAAAGGCACCTCTCAAGGTATATGGGTATGAGTGGAAACCACCATACTTATATCGCAGCGGACACATCTTTATTCCGCCGGAGTCCATGCTACCACGTACCCTTATACAACATTATCACAATGAACAAGCGGTTGGTCATGAAGGAGTGGAGGGCACATACCATCGGTTGTGCCCTACCTTTTATTGGCCTGGAATGAAAAATGCCATAACAAATTTTGTACGGAGCTGCGACGTCTGTCAAAGGAAAAAAATGAAACGATGAAGCCAGCAGGACTACTTCAACCCCTTCCTACGCCGAAACTTATATGGGAAGATATATCAATGAATTTTATAGAAGGTCAGACCTCGTCCTGGGGAAAATCCGTTGTTTTGGTAGTGGTGGATCACCTGTCCAAGTATGAGCATTTCGTGCCCTTATCGCATCCATATTCACCGAGGACGGTAGCCCGTGCCTTCCAAGATCATATCAGAAAACTTCATGGAATGCCCAGATCGATCACCAGCGATATAGATCCCATCTACATTAGCGCCTTCTGGAAAGAATATTTTTAGTATAGAGCACAAAGCTGCAGTTGAGCACGACATATCATCCGCAGACCAATGGCCAAAATGGAGGTCGTCAACCACTGTTTAGAGACTTCTGCTGTTTTGCAGGGCAACGACCATGTCTTTGGGCGGACTATTTGTCATCGGCTGAGTTTTCATACAACACTAGTTGGCATTCTTCCACCGGTGTCACCCCATTTGAAGCGGTATATAGTCTTCCCCTTCCCACTATACGTTGTTATCAACCAAACACGGCGAGGGAAGAGTCGGTAGATACACAACTCCGCTGTGGGGATGCCATCTTGAAGGATCTCAAGACACACCTTGCTGCGGCGCGCAACCGGATGGTAGCCCAATACAATCGCAGACATCGAGATCAGCAGTATAGTGTAGACGAGTGGGTGTACTTGCGTAGGCCTACACACACCGCACGATACCGTCGGCCAATAGGGTACAATAAGCTTGCACCCTGATACGTCGGGTCATTCCGCATCATCAGACGAGTTGGTCCTGCTTACGAGTGGTAAATACAGGCTGGAAGCCCCGTCTTCCACGTTTCATAACTCAAGCCTTGCCCTCAACCACCAGTCGAGAAAGACATCATTTCAGAGCCGATTAACGAAAATCAAACAAAGGCTGCCCCTTTTCGCAGACTGGGCACTCGCACTATCAGCCATGACGGGGTAAAGTATGTGGAGTGGTTAGTCGAGTGGAACAACACCGACAAAAGCATAGCAACATGGGAAAAGGCGGAAGACATTACTACTCGATTTCCAGATTTTACACCTTGAGGACAAGGTGTTCTTGAAGGTAGGAAAGTTGTTAGACGCAAGTTATTTTTGCATTCTTTTAATTTTTGTTGTTGTCGTTTATGTGTGCTTTCGAGTTAGCATTTCCTTTTGTAATGGGTCGGGTCCAGCTTTGTGTTAACCCAACCCTTCATGTCAAGTACTTAAGCTTGCTTAAGAGCGATTAAACCCTAATGAAGAATTATTTTGACGTGAGAGAAGTTGGGCTTCGTGTGGTTGTGCGGAGTTGCAGTGGTAGGCGACTGCGGTCGCTCGTTAGTCGAGTAGAGGCTAACAACATGGTTGTGCTGTTTTGAATAACTGTACTTATTCCCATGTCACCTGCGCAATTGTCATATAGATCTAACTTATTATGGACAACATTTTGTTTGCTAGGTTCCGTGATTGACACTTTAATACAACTCAATAAATCATGCATGGCCTCTCTATCTTTTTTAAATTTGGAGAAAATATGATGGCAGAATTTAAATAGTTGCTGTGACATGAATTGGTTGATGAAGTTGCCCAATCTAATTCCAATCTTTGATCTTACAATACTTCTTTTTTCCATTTAGTTTCGTGTAGGTACCATGAGGAAGGCATGTTTTCAGCATTAATTAATTTGAGGACTTTGACCAAAGGTATATATAACTTCAATAGCCTCACATGATTCCCAAAATTGAGTATTGAGTATAATATCCACAATTGAGCAAGACTTTCTTTCATGAGCACGTGGATATGCAATTCATCACTAGAGAACATCTGTCTCAAAAAGTCTCTTTACTTCATTATACTCTGGATAGTCAAAACATTTATGACAAAACTAGTTTGGTTAGGTCATATCAATTTAGCTCTATTTGTAAATTTTCTCATGAAATTCAATACATAAGCATGACTGTGTATATTTTTTTTATAATCCTTTGGCATTTTTAACAGTTGATCTAATCTCATATATGTCACCGAGATCTTGAAGCATGAGACTAACATAATCAATGACACATGGAGTCCAATAAAATGGCCTATGTCATTCAAACAACATTTCACTTGCATCTTTATAACTTGCTGCATTATCCATTATAAATTGTACAATGTTTTTACTTTGTAGACTGAACTTCTTATATAACATCAATACAAATGGTACATAAAAGATCTACAATATTAGGAACATCAGACAAATCAAGAAATTTCAAGAACATAATACCTTTAGGACAATACACCTGAAACTTTACGAGTGTTCTTGATTGTGTATTGGTCTATCAATCTGCCACATTACTAAACTTTATTTCTTTCCAACTCAATTTCAATTCATCACAATATGCCTTTATTTCTTTAATTTTTGTGTCAAAAAGTTTGTCTCTCAGCTGATGGTGTGAAAGCACTTTAATCGAGGACCTAAAAAGTTATTGCAAACTGTTATAGCATGGAAAAAGAAATGACTTAACTACATTAAACGGAAAACATGCATCATAAAACCATCTCCCATCTCCCAACTACCATATCTGCTTGTTATATCCTATCCATCAAGATCATAGCAGTATCGATGTTGGGTTGAGGACCTAGAGTAGTATAGGAAGCAAAAGAACTTCTGATAGATATAGAAGTGTTGGACCTGCCACTAGGTACTTCCCACCACCCCTACTACCTGTTGCATCTCTTCTCTTCTTGCTAGAAGACATGCCTTCTTCATGCATGACGCCTTCCCCTTTCCTCTCATGCTAGCCACATCCTAGCTTCAACATTCTGATCCTCTTAAATGTATTTATCTTTATCTTCAACTTTCCAAGGCTCCAATGGATTCTTTATACTACCCTTGCCACATTAAAGTGAATCCTAGCCAAATGGTGCTTTAGTCGAATAATCCCTCTTGATATTTAATTTTTGCAGCAGCTGCAAAACCTAAAATACAAAAGGGGGGCTTGAACGCTTATTTTCATGTTCTCTTATGATACAAGGCAGTGTCATAGATATCGTGATAATTTTTGAAAATATCACGATATTAACGCCAAAAATAAGAAAAACAAAAAAAAAGGAAAAAGAATCACGATATTTTGAAAAAATCAGGAAAAAATATTTATCGCGTTCTTATCATGATTTTTCATTTTTCTATTTTTTATCATTGGTATTATCGTAGACTCAAATATAAACTTAAACTCTATGTCACACGGGGAGTACCCACACGGTATGGGTACGGTACCGGTACGCTCGTGGGTGCGGCAGGGGTGCTGCGTTGACCGTACCGGGTACGGTGAACGCACCCAAGGTCATTTTCGACCTTTTTTAGACTCGGTCAAAGTTGACCGAGTCCAATTCTGTCCAATTTTAATGTTAACCTTTTTTTACATTTTCACGTTTTAAACCATTTTAACGTTAAATATATCGAAACCCTAAAACCCTTTTTCATTTTGTTTCATTTTGTGTGTTTCTTCTTCTCTCACCGACGACCACTCATGGCGACCGGCGAAGGTAGGGGCGGAGACCGGCGGCTGCAGGTGGCGACCGGTGATGGTAGATGATCTCTGGCGATGATCTCTTCAGCCTCTGAGGTTTCTCTCCCTCTCTTGGCCTGTCGGCCGATGGTGGAGCTGGTACACTCCCTTCCCCCACCGGAAGCGGCTCAGCAAAGTCTCTCGTCCAGTACGACCTCTCTTTTAACTCTGTGAACGGTTCCCTTCAAGCGTTGGCCTGCAGTTATGCCCTGGTGCCCAAGGCCTATCCCAGTGGAAACATATGTTTTGCCGCCTCTTTTCCTTGATTTGTTCTAGCATCAAGTGTCCTACGGCTTGGCGTGGCGCGTTTCCTTTCTGATTTTTTCCTGCTGAATATGAAAAAACGTCATCTTTCAGCGTTTCGCGCGGATTGGTCCTGACGTCTGGTCAACTCCGACTGATCGTGCCCCCAATTGGATACATGCAGCCGTTTGTTTTTCTCCTCCACCGTGCAAGCAAGTTCGAAACAGTCCAATAAGGTTTGTGGCTTCGTAGCTTGGACCTCGATGCATATTTCGTCCTTAAGTCCGCCTACGAAGGCTCCGATCAGTGCTTCAAGGGTCCAACCACGCACCATATTAGTCAAGACTTCAAAATTTTCTTGGTACTCTACCACCGTACCCAACTGTTTGATGCGCAATAATTCCACATTATAATCAAGATATGCCGACGGTCTAAAACGAGACGTGATCTCCCTGACCAAAGTTTCCCAATCCGGTCGCCCTTGGTGCAACACCAGCCAACGGAACCAACGTATCGCAGCATCTTCAAAATACACGGTCGCCTGGCTCACTATTTGATCGCCCACAATCCCTTGGCAATCAAAATATTGTTCGGCACGAAACACCCGACTCACGGGGTCGTCCCTGAGAATCTCAAAAACTAGATCTTCGCTGGTCGCCAGGCTGCACCACCGTTCCCTGCGCCGCCGCTTGCTGGCCACCCTTGCTCCCTGTGCTCGTCTGAATGAGTCTGGTACGAATTAGGGGAACGTTGCTGAGACCCTTGCCGCAGACTCTCATGTAACAGTGCCGACATCGCCTGCTGCTCCACCATCATGGCCTCCAATCGTGCGTTCAGGCGTTGACCCATTCCATGCATCTACCCTTCTAGGCCGCCGATCACTACTTCCACTTGATTACGGTGTTGTTTCACCGCTACAAATGCATCTCGTGCAGTGATTCTTTCTGCCATGGTCGTTGAAGCTCTGATACCTTGTTAGCCTCTACTCGACTAACAAGCGACCGCAATCGCCTACCGTTGCAACTCACGCACAACCACACGAAGCCCAACGTCTCTCACATCAAAATAATTCTTCATTAGGGTTTAATCGCTCTTAAGCAAGCTTAAGTACTTGATATGATGGGTTGGGTTAACACAAACCTGGACCCGACCCGTTACAAAAAGAAATGCTAACTTAAAAGAGCGCATAAACGACAGCAACAGAAATTAAAAGAATGCAAAAATAACTTGCATCTAACACATGTGTCTATGTATGACATAGAAAATTTCAATTTACTTTCATTTGATATTTTTCTGGTGTATTTATTCATTATTTAAGCTGGTAGTCGAATAAGTTTGAGACTGCTTGCCATTTAAGCTGGTAGTCGAATAAGTTTGAGACTGCTTGCCCAAACCTTAGAATCTTTGTAATCAAAGTCTTGAACCAGATATCCAGTGTTAATGGATATGAAAGGAATTGGAGTGTTTTGTAACATATCTCAATAAGAAGAGGAAAAGGCTAGAAGATAAAAGGTTGCATGTTTTAACATAGTACACACTTGTTTTATATTAACAAATTTTCACTTATTTAATTTAGCCAATTACAGAAAACATCAGCAAAAAGGCAGACATCTCAAATGCATCCTATCAGCTTAGACAAGTGCAATATGTTGCATTCGTGGGTTAAGGAAGAATGAACTGTGATTTTTTATGAGGACCTTTAGTGTTTGAATATTCAATGAGCAGGAGATGCTGATGAAGGAGAATGAGGACATGTTGGTGAGAGATTTTCTAATTTAAAGAAAATATAAAGGACAAGAAGAATAAGGATGAAGAGTAAGATAAGAATGAAGATGACGTTTCTGTTATTTGCATTGAAATTAAACAGTTTCATCATCTGACATCAAAACAATTCAAACTTGTTTCTCAATGTGTTGTGAATTATGAGTTAATAGACTACATTATGATAAATTTAGATTGATAAATGTTCAGATCTATATAAGTGTATGTATGACATGTTTTTTTATAAAGAACATATGTTGCTGGATTGTTCCTCTTTTTTTCTCTATTTTTTCTTATTTTTTTGGTTTTTATGAGTCGAAAGGATATACCTTAGGATATTGTGTATCCATTGGTCCGACCAATACAAATTACAATTCACACTTTAAGATATTGCAGAATAGTATATTTCACATGCTCGTTAGCCTTATTCAATCATAACATCTTATAATTCAACCATAGTGAGCTGAGTTTGTACTTGTTCTAAAGAAGCAAGATGTCTATTCATTTACTCATTTTTTCTTACATCCAAATAGCTTTCACGTATCATTCATTCATTACTCTATTTCTCTTACATCTATATGCATATGAAATTATATGCAAATATACCATACATGCAAAAATTTTGCACTTCAATTATATGCAAATATATTATACATAAATAAATTCTTAAACTTTGGTTGTTTTTCTGTTTTCTTTAATCTTTGATCGATGTTATATATTTGATCTATTCAGCTATCAAGGCCAGGCCTCAACGCCACCAAGCCTACACTAGGCCTCACGAAATTTCAACTTCAGTTTAAGGAACATTGAGATTGAGCACTTATTCTAGAGGTGAAGCAGGTGGGCCAAAGGAGAAGCCATCCAATACAATATACGAGAGTGACTCTTAGATCGCCATTTTCTTATGATGGTTTTTAATCATCCTATGAGAATAGATCCTCCCCGCCAATTCAACCTGCAATGGCTATGAACTTCTCCCAAAGAAGAAACCACCCATGGGATAAATAAAAACGATCAGTTCAGCTAAAATTCTCTTAGGAATCGTATGGATGAAACCACTTCTCCATAAACATTCTCGAATCGTTCAAGGACAATTAGTTGCACTCCAAATATCCGTTCAATTTCATATAGTGGACATTCTTGACACAGAAGTCCTATCGGAAAAGAAAAAACGAACTATCAGTAGATCCCCCAACCATAAACGAGACGTCCCGTCTGTTTAACCATTTCAAAAAACAAACTAGGCAAGTATCCGTAGATCCCACAACCCTCTCGTTTGAACATTTTCAAAGAAGTAAAAACAAAAAGAAAGATCTGGCAGGTTTGAACATTTTCAAAGAAGTAAAAACAAAAAAGAAAGATCTGGCAGTGACAATACGACACTCAACGCCATCAAAAAAATAAGATCTTCTCATAGATGAGATGAATCAGAGCCATCATCAAAGTGGGCAAACTAAAAATGGAACAAAAAAATAACACACTAGATAAGTAGAAAAGCAAAGGAACAACCTTCTGACCTCCCCAAACCCAAATTGGGTTGTCCTCGAAATCCCTCGAATAGGGGACGGCGTCCTCTCTCTCCAACCACTCCTGGCACGTCTCCTTGCCCAATTCATCAGTACCCAAGAGAGAAAAAGATGATGACGACGATGATGATGACGAAGGGGAAGAAGAAGAGTAGAAGGACTCAGTCCAAGTATGAACTATGTCTGCGTTCCTTGCCATGTTGAGACGTCCCAGAAACGAAATCTCAGCGAGGACAACGACCACAACCAGGAGGGGCATGAGGATGCTCCTCGGCCGCCATGATTCTGACAGTGATGCCCCTCGAAGTGGGTTAGCCGAGTTCGCTCTCCCACCCATTTTCTCTGACCCAAAATCAAAACCACGAGGGGGTGATGAACACGAAGAGGAAGCGAACGAGAAGACAAGAGAAAACCAAAGGCTCGCTCTCTCCGGAACCCCTCGCCTTAGTTCGAATTCTCGAGTTTCGTAAGTTGATCATATCTCTCTCTGCGCTACCAGTCCTCCCTTGCAACTCTCTCTCTCCCTCCCCTCCCCCCTCCCCACGGCGTGGGCTTGGTAAACTCGTTTAATAAACAAGCTGAGCTCGCGTTCGAGATGCAAAAGCCGGCTCGTTTAAACACTACTCGACTCGGTCTGTTATATGTCGATTTAGGGCTAAGAAGAAGAAAATTGCGTCGGGCGTCTCGGTTGGCTGTGATCATGTATGTCCCTCTCTCAAACCCTTGGCAGGGATTGACGGACCACTTCTCAGTCTTGGCTCGCACACCACCACCATTCAAGCATCCACCGCTGAGTGTCGTTAACGGCTCGCACTACCGTCCACCGCCAAAGACCCCACAAATACAATCAGTGTCGCCCACACCCACAGGTCACAGCGTCGTGCCTTGACTACCATGACCACCGAAGTGGGTCATATACGCGAGGCCTGCATGAAATTTTTGTCTGCTAATTTAATCACGACGAAAAATATCCCTCGTAAATAAAAGAAGGGAGCTTTTGTAAGAACACAAAGGAAAACCGAAAAAGTAAGATTTTGGGATTCGATAAACCTCAAACCCAATGATTTGTATGAGTTTGTATATTCATATCATTATGATCAATATATCCCTATGAATGGCAAAAAAAACTTCATTTTTTTTGCCCCACCCATATCGTTATTTCATGCCCATGTCATTATTTCATATTCTTGTTGTTATCTCACGCACGTTATTTCTTACTTTTGTCATTATCTCATACTCATGTCATTATTTCTTACCATGTTGTTATCTCGTACCTCTGTAATTATCTCATAAACATTTTCGTATACCTCTTTCATTATCTCATACTTTTCATCATCTCATGCCCATCATTATCTCATATCACCTCATGTCATTATCATAAACGCTTCGAGTATGAGATAATGATAGGGGTATGAAATAATGGGTATAACATAATGGCATAGATATAAGATAATGATAAAGGTTTGGGATAATAATATGATTAAGAATGTTCATTGTGCACATGCAATGTTAGGGCATTGAAGTATATATACATATTGGTAGTACCTTCGGTGTATGCTAGTTATTTTCATGAAGTAACGCACAAAACTCATCCCCTACTACCACAATTTCTCTATTGTCAGTGTTAGCATCTTCCTCCAAACCACAACAAGGTTCATTGCCCTATCTGCTCCTCTTCTGATGATGCTACTGATGCTTTTAAGTTTTCTGTTTGTTCAATGTGATGCTATTTATGGTTTTAACTTTTTTGTTTGTTCAATCTAATGCTATTTATGCTTTTAAGTTTTGGTTTGTTCAATGCTTTTATCGAGAGTGACTCAAGGAGGCAAGCAGCCAATCTTGGCCAACTTCATCTCACCCCGATAATATGGATACTTATGACTCAAACCCAACCATAGAGCTGACCGGGGTACTGAAGCTTCACAAAGTTGAGTCCTCTCTTATGCCATGTTTGTGCTTGAAAAATGTTAATGTTGTTGTTTACATGCAAAATTTGCATCTTACATATTGACCATTGGATTTAAAAAAAAAAATGTATTTGTCTATGTTAGATCATGCAAAAATCCATGAGAGGGGGGACTTGATCTATTGGTACAAGATCTAACAATTCACTACACCTTTATTAGGGATAATCAGACCAATGAATAAACCATATAAATCTAATGCATATAAGTTGAATGATGTCCAATGCATAAATGCATTGAAAGCAATTATGACTTAGTTTTGAGAAAGCTTGATTTAACATATCTCATTGGGCCAATAGATATTAAGATTTATGAGTTTTTATCACCCCAAATTTTTCCAAAAGACGTTATTTTATTTTCACCCAAACGAAATCCTCAGTTATTTGGATTTAAACTTTTAGACCTTAAGTCAAATCCTAGACCCAAAACAAGTTGGTACTATTCGATCCAAAGTGAATTTCTAAACCCTTGTCTGAACCCAAAGAACAAAATTCAAACTTAAAACCCAACTTTAAACATGAAATTCAAATCCAAAATCCAAATTAGATCTAAAACACAAGTTTAAATCTAAATCGAGAATTTTAAACTCAAAATCTGAAGCCGTGCATGCCTGCATGGTCCTTCCCTTTGTTTTATGTTTCGTTCTCGCGCCAAAACATGTTTTTGAGCCTAAATCACTCACTAGAATGCGCCAGCGACCAATTAAACTTAATCCTGATTTAAAACGTACTCAGAGTCACTAAAAACGAAGTCGATTAATCTTATCATTTTTTCTAGTACTTAATGACTTTTTGTCAGTTTCCGTTTATTGTATTTTTACCTATTATGTTAAAGTATTTTTATTTTTTTAAATTTACTGATATTTTAGCAATAAGCTTTGCCAAAAATACTCAAGAAAAATCTCCCCATAAAAATGCCTAAGAATGCTATATATATAGTTCTGGATTTTTGACTCTAGGCATTCGCACCCATTCATAATAAAAACCACTTTTTTACACATTTTAAATAAAAAAAGAAGTTTTATGCTTTTTATATGAACAACTTATTTATTTATTTATTTATGTTATTTTGCCTTATTTTATTTTATTTTGTTAAAAAAAAAGTGCCCCTTTACGTGTCATGCGCTGTCGAAATCGGCATGCGCGCACAGGCACCTTTCTTAGCAAGGGGCGGTTTTGGTCCTATTGGGTAGGCAATAGCTCTGCCCACACCCCAAATGAGTGTTTGCAGTGCTAAAGGCCAATCCCACTTGGTCAATACATATTAAAAAAATTCATTAAAAAATACTTTAAATTCACATGAAAATATTATCAAATTTAAAAAAAACTTAAATTTTGAATTTTAGCTCTAAAACTCTCTATAAATACCCCCACAATCTCCTCTCTTGGGCATGAGCTAACCTTTGGAGAATTTTTAATGTTTCTTACCTAAAGATTTAGAATTTTCCCTTAGCTCTCTCTTTACATTTTTCTCTTATTTTCTTCTTATTCTTCTTCTCCAACCTTGGGAGCAAGCTTCCCCAACTTTCATTCTCTAAGAGTGCAAGCCCCAATCGAGGAAGCTTTGGGATTGTTTAAAGTAAGAGATTCATCTTCTAAAATCATTTCCATTAGAGATATGTATTCAATGTCCCAATCCAATCTAAACTTTTTCCCTTCTTCATCAACCCAAGCCATATAAGATAGCTATCAAATCTCTTTGCATAGTCAAAAACTATTCTTGAGTGCACCAGAAACATGAGAAGGTGAAATAGGATTTCATTAGGATTGAAACATGTTTATCTCTTCTCTTGAATGTTGCTTTGTTTTTGAGATATTATTCATGCATAGTTGATTGATTTTCCTATGTATATACAAATGAGCAGTGAAAATGAGTTTTTGTGTTGGGATCTTTTCATTGTTATGTTGATTATTGAGGTTGGGATTTGTCCAACCTGGGAAGCCATTCACGAATATGTACATGTTAAAAATGCATCTTCATGTCATTCTTATGTTTAGTTTCTTTCTTAAGCACCCGATTATGAACCCCAATAAGTGCTTTATTACGTTGTTTAATTTTCTTCAATGCCAATGGTGGGATAAATATATTCTCTTGTAATAAAAAAAATAATTATGTTTTATGTTCATCTATGAAAATATTTGAAATTATGCTTTTCGAAAGATTTTCAAAAGCATGAACCCTCTTTAATGAGACCTTCGAGACTTAGCCTAAGCTCTTCCATAATCCCAAGTTCCTCTCCAACCTATATAAAAATCAAAGTTGAATATTTTCAAGTCATTTCTTGATTTTAATTCTCATGAAGACATATACGTATATACATGTTATATATGTATACATACACATGATTATTTTTTTTTGTCTTTCTCACTTTATGATTCAACATATTCATTATGAATTTTCATATACATACAAATGAATATATATGTATGTTCCATTTTCTCTCTTTAGAATCTTTTGTTTCTCTCTTCAAGTTATTTGTCTTCTTTTACAAATATATATATATATATATATATATATATATATATATATATATATATATATATATATATATATATATATATGTCATTTCCTCTAAAATCTCTCACTCTCTCTCTTTCTAAGATCTTCTTCTTCTTCTCTATTTGAGTTAATACTTTCTTTTCACAAGTTTTCATATACATACGTGTGTATATATATATATATATATATACACATATATACATATATACATATAAAGATACATATTTTCCTATCTTTTTATATCTTTTATTTGGTGATCTTTAAAATTTTTTTCTCCCTCTTTTTCTTTTTATGGAACTATTTCATCTTTTTCATTCTTTTGGATATTTTTCTCCAATGGTCTAAGGTTTTAATTTTTCATTTGTTGACTTCACCAAGACCAAAAATCAAGTATTGGAATCATGCTTGATGGTCTACAACCCTATTCTATTTTTTGAAAACATTTCTCTTTTCATAACAATACTTGTGACAAATTTTATGAATACAAATAAGAAACTTAGATGTATGTAATGGTAGGAATGCTTCTAGTTGAATGTCAACGCAAGAATGAATGATTTCTTTATAATCATATAGGATCAATGCGTTCATACATTCACATCTATTTAACATCATGAATGATCACAAGCACGTATCTAAAAAACTTAAGTAAGATGAGATGAAACTCTAACTAGGTAGTAACTGAATTATAACAACATTTCAAACCTACTTAAAGTCTTAAGAGGATGCTAAAGTGATTTCAAAGAGTAATCTCCAAATGTTTCCAAGTGATATTTATAAATATTTCTCAATTCAAAATTTCTCAAATCAAAATGTTTTACACTCTTAAATGATTTTTCAAAACTTTCATAAAATCTTGAAATATCAAATCTTCGACATTTTCTCAAACACAACACCACATTTGGAAATGAAATGCATAAAAAATAAGCATAGCCCTTGAATTGGTTACCCCAGTAAAGGTGCTGGGAACAGTCAATCCTCATACCGACAAACACATCCATTTCTCTCTTTTTTAAATAAAACTTCATTTTTTTCTTGTGCACTCCAAAAGCTAAATATTTTTAGGGATGCGAACAGATGGCGACCGTGATGAGACCTGTCATCGTTTGGTTATGATTGTCATTGATGCATTTCCACTAACTTGAACATCTCATATATTACTGATGATAAAGTATGGCCCTTCTTTGGCCTTGACCCCATCGACATTTCATTACATTGATTGATATCGCCTTTGCTTTCTTGCATATAAGACTAATTAAGGAGGAACAATTATGTTCACTTAGATCTAGGATCAAATACAACCCTCATCAATTTAAGATTTGATTGAAAAACATTGTTTGTTGTTATGCTTATTTTAATCATCATCTTAGGAAGCATTGCATTAGAGACAACAAATTTTGCATGTTTTTTCATATTTCAAAAACTTTTTATACCTATTTGTCCAAGTCATCATGTTGTGAGGCTTGGTCTTACACAGTAGCACAAGACTAAGCCTTACAACTGAACCACACCTTGAGCGGAAAAGCCCCATCATTAGTATCATGAGTGTTAACTTGTGGTATATTGATGAGTGTCCAAGAAAAAGTGAATAAACCTTACCCTTAGTTGCCTAAGGAAGAATCTATGTTACATAGTTGCCTAAGAAAGAACCTATGCTAGTACTAAGCCATTTTGACTAAAGTATATAAGTATAACTTGACATTGAATTATCATGATGCGAAATTATCTCAATTAAGTCCCTATACCCCTTTTTCTCCAAAGTTATTTCACATGATAGAAGTATAGAGAATGTTGATGTATATAAAACCTTATGTGATGATGTACAACCTCATTATATACCTCTACCCAATATCATCTTTGTCAACTTTGTAATTCTTTCTCACTATTTAATCTTTATCCTTCAGAGCCATCATTCAAGATGTATTCTTTCCAACGTGGTGTCACTTTTCCTTATGATCATGTTCTCTTCGGGGAAGGACCTGAATGGTCCATTTACGTTTCTCTTGAGTCTAAATCTTTAGCTCCTGAATGGTATCAGTCTCACCACCCCACCTTCACTCTGATGTTTTCTTCTTACTTTGAAAAATGTGGGCTAAAGACAGTGGCAACTGGAGGAATGCAATCAATGGATGGAAATTTGGTGCATGCAATTACCGAGCGATGGAATGCAATGACCTCCTATATTTGGTTTTCATGGAGAGAAATGACAGAATTATTAGATGAGTTTGTTGAAATACTAAACCTCTCTATCCCGACTTGTGACCCAAATGACCCATTGGAGAAACAATTCCTCATGAACCCCATCAAGGTTAATGCAAATGACCTTATAGCTCACTTTACTAGACGAAAAACTTGGCTCTTAGTAAAAAACTATGAGAGTCAAAACATCAACCTGAAAAATTTGTAAGAAGAATTTGGAGCCTATGTTGAACCTTCCACCTTAACTCGAAAAGCCATAGGAATAATTAAACGTTGTATGATGTTTTGCATATTGGGAGTGATCCTTTTCACTAACGGAACTAACCTCATAGATGTTCGTATTGCCCAAGTTTTCTAGATATGGGGACATAGCGGGATCCAACACTTGTTAATAGCAACGACAACATTGGCTTTCCTTTACTAAGGACTCACCCACTTCACCATTGGAGACACTGACTTCATAGAAGGATGCACATATGCTTTATAATTGTGGTTGCTCAAACATGTGGGACCTCAAGCCAGTTTATTTAGAAATACTGATGGAGCATTGACAGTTTTAGAACAATACCATTGTTGATCGAGCAGTTAGATGAAGAAGGGATCATTTGAGACTTTTGTGATCATCGTCAGAGTCTTCCTCGATACACTCACCATTATCATGGTCGTACTACACTTTTGGTCCCTTATTTCATAGTTGATTATTATACTCCTTATTTCATCTTTAGTCATTGTCATTTTTGTTAGTGTTTTCTTTGGATGTAACTTTTGAAACTCTTAATACAATAGGAACCTTCATTTTGTCATCATTTCCTTCCAATGACTCTTTATTTTCATGTTTCATAAGTTGATACTTGAACGCTAACAAGATGGTTGAAACCAGAGCGCAAGCTAAGCAGGCTCCTCAGAATGAGGCTTCATCTTCTGATCCTATGCCATAAACACTTGGCTTCCCAATAATCGAGCCAGAAGACTAACATATGTTCTACTTGTTCATGGAACATTTCATGAGGGAGCAAGAACAAATGGCCTTGATGGTTACTCCAAAATTAGAAATTGAAAAGCCAACCAAACAAAAGAGAAACAAAAAAACAACAAAACTTCTCCTACATGAAGGTCATCTAGATTCAGACTCAACAACTAGTAAGAAGAAAAACCCGAATTGCTTTCTCTCAAGAAGAAAAAGATAAAGAAGAAAAGCAAGAAAGGAAAAGAAATCATAGAGAAAAGCAGTTCACTAGTCCCATCCAACAAAAGTTTGTATGAGAAACCAAAAAGAAAGAGAAAGTCTGCCAAAAAAGGCAAAAATACAAAAAATTACATTCCTAGCAGTAGCTCAAACGACAAGAGTTATAAAGAGAAAGTAAAAGAGGTCAAGGGCAAGAAGAAAAAGACAAAACCAGAATTGGTTACATCAAGTGGTGACGAAAAGTCTCACTAAGCGCAAGTTTCATGAAATGGAAAAAAGAATGAGCAACCTTGAACTTAGGGGGAAAGAAAAACACTCATACTCATGCAAGAATTACTACCTGGGCATTGAGGGAGACGAAGACTTGAAGGGCTTGCCCAAGGAGTTCATCAAATATGATGGAACCACCTGCCTACACGTTCACCTTTCAACCTTCATCAATGATTGCTACAAGATCAGGGCAAATAACAAAGTATTGTTTCACTACTTTTCAAGAAGTCTTGAAAGTATTACAACACAATGGTACAAAGAAAATGTCAACCTAATTGAATTGAAGGAATTTGACAGATTGGTTAACATGTTTGTCGAGAGATTTGAACAAAATGTTCCCATGGCTCCAACCCTTAGTACCATTTGTAGTCTCTATCATAAACCTGGAAAAAAAACTCGAGAATTCATCAAAAAATGGAAAATTCAATGCAACAAGATGAATGAGTCCATTTCTGAGACACAAGCTCTATCACACATCAGAAAAAATCTCACCCAACCCTTGAAAAGTCTGATCCGCAATGCTCCAATCAAGACCTTTGCTGAGTTGATTGAACAAGCAGATTCAATAGAGGAAGGAATTGAGGAAGGCAATTTTGATGGAATCAGTACTCCCAAGTACAAAGAAGATGACAAGAAATTAGGGAGGACACAGTTGCCCCCACACTTCATAAGCAAATGCCGACATTCAAAAAGACAACGACAATAGTAATAAGCATAACAAAGAAGCCAACCACTAGAAGAACACATAGTTGTCCAAAGGAAATAAAGAAGGAGGGAACAAACACCCAAGCTGGAGTTATGACTGAAAGTTCACCTCTCTCAGTCATTTCGTGAGAAGATCCTAGAGTACCTCATCGCCAAAGGAACTGTTGTCCTACCGAAAATTTCAGAACCCTTGAAAATAATGGGAGGTAATAACAAAAAACTATATAAGTTTCATCGTGCCCCTGGTCATGACACTAAGGATTGTTTTATCCTCAAAACATTATTCAAAACTTTATCAACAAGGATCTCAAAGATGATGATGATAACATTCTTGAGGTATTAAGGAATCCATTTCCTGATCATGGGAAGGTGGTAGTAGCCACGATCACCGCAGACACTCCACTCCCTTATCATTTTTAGGAGCACATCTAACATTGTAATGCAAATAATTTACACCAAGTCATGATGACAAATCAAGGTAAGAAACCTCAAGTTTTTATTGGTGTGATGAACAACAAGGCAGAAAATTCATATAAAAAAACCTGCCATAATTCCAAAGATTTTTATCATACGAGGTGACAATGGTGAGTCATCTGATGACTTCTCGAAAGAGGATCCATGCTACTTGGATGATCTCATCCCCTTGGAAGAACGTATGATTGAAGAAGACTGAATTCGGGCTTCTAAGGACCAGTCAATTACTTTTTCAGAAAATGAACTCTCAAAATGGGAATATTATCATGAAGATGCTCTTCACATCGTCGTCCAAGTTAATAAGATGATTGTGCCACATGTATTGATCGTTGAAGCAAATGGTTTAAATATTTGTCATGACCTTACGCCCAAAGCTTTGGGATTTCGTAAAAACAAGTATCGCCCTGATGATACCAAGATCTACGGATACGACAACAAAGTATAAATAGCAAAAATACCCTCAACATAGACATGATCATTGAATGTACTAGTCATTGCATAACATTCCATTGGTGGATGTACCACCATCATATAACTTGCTCTTGGGACGACCTTGGATCCATGAAATACGAGAAATCCCGTCCACTCTCCATCAATGCCTCAAATGAAATTTTGGCCCATCGATCATCACCATACCATTGAGGACACAGTTGAAAGGTTGGTACAACCAATGCTCCCTAGGCCAATTGATTTGATGGACGACAAAGAAAGAACCTTTGGAAGAACAGATGCAGAACATGGTAATGGGAATCATCCAGGACTGCCTATACTGTTTCAAGGAGTCGTATGATCTATCAAAAACATCCATTGTATACTCATTTCATGAGAAACCTTAAGGGATTTCAACTACTTTTGAAAGGTGGATGTAGTCCATTCACTGACCTCAAAAAGAATGAAGATGACATCTTACAATCGATCAATATCCCATTTTAGATGAACACTAGAGGATTGAAATACCTAGAAGAAGTTTGAAGAAGATCTTGTTGGCTGAGGGTATTCGTCTTTGTTTTCAAATCCTCTCATGAATTTTGTAATTTTAACTTATACTTGTCTGGTCTCATTAGAGGACCCCACTCTATGAACTAAGAACTTTTGATATGCAATGCAATTAATATTTTGTTATCAATTTTAATTTTGTTCAATTTTCCTTCATTCTTCTCTTGACAGGATGTCGGAACTCAACATGTCTTATTTTTTTTTGTTTTCAAGGAAGTCCCCCCGAAAGCATTTATCAAACAAACAATCAGCGAAATTGAACCTATGACAATACTCGAGTCAGAATTACCACAATTCACTTAGATTTAAAAACAAGAACATCAATCGTCATTAATTGATGATCCAATTGAAGAGATTAACATTGGAACCAATGAAAATCCTAAGATCCTTCAAATTGGTACCAGTTTGTCAGTCGACCAGAAGAAAAATTTGGTGGATTTTCTTATAAACCGTTAAGAAGTTTTTGCATAGACCTATGAAGATATGTCAGGTTTAGACCCCTAGTTGGTTAAACATCATTTGCTCTTAAGTCATAGTTGCAAGCCAATTAAACAAAAATTATGCAAGACTGATCCTCAACTAGAAGGACCTGTAAAAGAAGGATTAGAGGACCTACTGAAGGCAAAATTCATTTGCACCATCGCTTACCCCGAACGGTTGGCTAATATCGTGGTGGTCCTAAAAAGATGGCAAAGTCAAGTTGTGCATCGACTTTCGAGACTTGAATAAAGCCACACCAAAAGATGATTACTCACTTCCAAACATTGACTTGTTGGTAGATAGTACTACGGGTCATGCCATGTTTTCTGTTATGGATGGATATTTGGGATATAACCAGATCAAATTGGTAGTCAAAGATCAACTTAAAACTGCTTTGACTACACCTTGGGGCACTTTTTGTTACACGGTAATACCATTTGGGTTAAAGAATGTTGAGGTAACTTATTAAAGAGCTGTGGCCGCTATCTTTCATGACCTGATGCATAAAATCGTGGATGCATATATCGATGACATATTAATTAAATCTAAAGCAAGAGAAGATCACATTGAAATCCTTGCCTAGGTGTTTGAGAGCTCTTATAGTACATGCTTCGTTTCAATCCTCAAAAATGTGTATCTGGGGTTGAATCAGATAAACTTTTTGGTTTCATGGTTAGTAAGAGGGGGATCAAAATGGATCTCACCAAAGTTAAAGCGACTATCGACATGGGACCACCTACCAACATAAAGGAACTACAAAGTTTGCATGGGCGAATCCAGTTCATCAGACGATTTATTTCTAATTTAGCCATGAGATGCGAACCATTCAATCAGCTGCTGAGGAAAGACATCAAATTTGAATGGGGTTTTGAGTGCCAACAATCACTTGAAAGGATCAAGAAGTACCTTCTAAATCCACTAATAAAACCTCTGATATTGGGTAGACCATTGTTGCTTTACATCACAGTGAATGAGTCAGCATGTGACAGTTTCTTGACACAATATGAAGAAAGAAGTCACATCAAACATACAATTTGTTACATTAGCAAAGCTTTTGTCTAGTATAAAAAAAATACTCTCCAGTGGAAAAAACTTGTCTAGCATTGGTTTGGATGTGTCAAAAACTGAGACATTATTTATTAGCTTGTCAGGTAAAGATACTCTCCAAGCTAAATCCTCATAGACACATCTTGAAACAATCCTTCGTTAATGGGTGATTCGCCAAATGACAAGTTTGGCTTATGTAATATAATTTTGAATATGTGTCTCAAAAGTCAATCGAAGGACAAGCAATTGCGGATCAGTTTGTAGACTTTCTCGAGAATGAGAAAATCAGAACGAACGATGATCTTCTAGACAAACATGTACTAAGATTGGAAACGGCTCCGATATGAAAGACGTACCTTGATGGATCCAGAAACATGATGGGTGCAGGTATAAGCATTTTACTTATTACTCCAAAAGATGAAATGATCTCGTATTCTTTGAAACTCGACTTTCCATGTACCCATAACATGGCTGACTATGAAACCCTCATATAAGGACTTCGTTCTTTAAAAAGTTTTCAAGTAAAAAGGGTTCATGCTTCAACAACTCTCAACTATCATCAATCAAGTGAATGGAGAATGGCAACTCAAAGACGAGAAGTTGGTGCTATATCAAGAGATCGCTACCGCCTTGATCCGTCAGTTTGAAGAAGTACAGCTAGCTCACATAAAGTGAGAAGGCCACCCTGTTGTGGATGGCCTCGCAAGTTTAATATCCTCTATATCCTTTCAAACCAATGAAGAATTCGTTCTTTTGAGATTGGAAAATTAGAATGTTCAGTTTTTGAAATGGTGAAGCATGTTCATCATATCCAAGAAGGGAATAAGCCTTGGTATCATGACATCAAAAGGTACATTAAGAGCGGAGAATTCTCAACTGGATTGCCAAAAAAGAAATGAAAAGTAACTCAACGTATGCCGGCAAGGTACTTTATTCTTGTAGGAGGGTTATACATGCATGAATTTAGTACCAAATACACTTAGTGCTTGAATGAATATGAGGCAAAGGAAGTCGTCAAAGAGTCGCATTGAGGAGATTGTGGGGGCCATGTTGGTTACCAAACCCTCAACAAACAAATAATTGGATCAGAATATTATTGGCCTACTATGCAAAAAGATTGTTACCAATTCGTCAGAAGATATAAAGAATGTCAAATGCATGCTCCAATAATCCATGCACCAGCCTTTCACTTGCATTATGTAACATCTCCTTAGCCATTTTTAATGTGGGCATTTGATGTAGTCGGACGAATATTCCTTACAACTTCTAATGACCATAAGTATTTTCTTGCTGCAATGGACTATTTTACCAAATTTGTAGAAGTCGTCATGCTCAGAACAATAGAAGGGCATCACGTAGTGTCATTCATTCACAAAAATCTTCTTTGTAGATTTGGAGTCCCTCATGATATAGTATCTAATAATGAAACTCATTTTAAAAATGAAAAGATGAGGTAGTTGTGAAGCAAATACCATATCATGCATCATTTTTTGAGCTCTATATTACCCCCAAGGTAATGGGCAAGCAGAGGCCACCAATAAGATCTTGATCCACATCTTGGGGTGGATAGTGGAAACTGGAAGAGACTAACACGAAAAGATGCACAAGATTCTGTGGGCATACTACACCACTATGAGAACTCCAACAAATGCTACTCTAGTGAAGATAGTCTACGGAATGAAAGTGGTTCTGCCATTACATGTACTAAAACCCGCTTTGAAGTTCGCTTCTCTCATAGAGCTTCCTCTAAATTAATATCAGTAGAAGAGACTAATGCAACTCGATTTGCTGGGTGAAAAGAGGCTAAAAGTGGCTGGACATGCTAAAGATTATCGCCAACGGGTGGTTAGACAATTTGTCAAGTCAGTTATCAAGAGACATTTTCAAAGTGAATGACTAGGTCCTACGATCTGTGGTATACATCAGAGGACAACCATGGGGTAAGTGGGCACCTAACTGGGAAGACCCATATGTTATTAAGAAAGCATTACTTGGTAACTCATACCGGTTGATTGATGCTAATGGGGTGGAACTTGCCGATCCTGTTAACGCTCTTCACCTAAAGAAATTCTACACTAGTTCTTTTGTATTCACTTTCAAATCAATGACAAATATTTGTGTTCTCCACATTCAATCTACTAGTCATTTTAGATTCTTCCCAGCCATAAAACGTAACATTACATTGGGGCATTTGTTGATTTCATTATTATTATTACTTAAGACTTGAGAGCAACCCATGCAAGTAAAGGGTTAAACCTGCGATGAAAAGCAGCCCATGCAGGTAAGGGGTAAAAATCTGCAATGCAAAGCAACCCATGTAGGTAAGGAGTTAAAACTTACAATGCAAAGCAACCCGCTCAGGTAAGGGGTCAAACCTGAACTCAATCTTGGCCAAACCCGCTCAGGTAAGGGGTCAAACCTGAACTCAATCTATCTCAAATAACCCATTCGGGTGAGAGAATATACCTAAAATATCACTCCTAATATATTTTGTTTGAAAAATCTAGGGTGCTTATCTTTGCCACTAAGCACAGCCTGTGTCGTCTTACTAACAAAGAGGGGCATTTGTTATCACCCCAAAATTTTCGAAAAGGCTGTATTTTATTTTCACTCAAAAGAAATTCTCAGTTATTTGGATTTAAATTTTTAGACACTAAACCACATCCTAGACCCAAAACAAGTTCGCGACTATTGGATCCAAAGTTAATCTCCAAACCCTTGTCTGAACCCAAAACCCAACATTCAAATTCAAAACACAACTTTCAATGTAAAATTCAAATCCAAAATCCAAATCTCAGATCGAAATTAGATCTAAAAGACAAGTTTAGATCTAAACCGAGAATTTCAAACTCAAAATCCAAAGCCAAGATCAAAACGACAAAATTTGATGCTATGACCACCGTGCGTGCATGTACAGACCTTCCCTTTATTTTATACTTTGTTCTCACGCCATGACATGATTTTGAGCCTGAATCACTCACTAGAAGATTTCAGCAACCTATTGAACCCAATTCAGATTTAAAATGTGCCCAAAGTCACTCAAATGGAGTCGACCACCCATTCATAACAAAAACATTTTTTTACACATTTTAAATAAAAAAGAAGTTTTATGCTTTTCATATGAACAACCTTTTTATTTATTTATTTATGTATTTTATTTTACCTTATTTTAATATATTTTTTTAAAAAAATCACTCACCAGCATGCGGGAACGTGCAGTTGCGCAAACACACGCCGAGTCATCCGCAGTTGTGCTTGGCGTGTCGAGACGGGGCCTACGCGTGCAGGCCACTTTCTTGGCTAAAACCGCCCCCCAAGAAATAGTTTTGGCCCTGTTGGGTAGGCAATAGCCCTGCCCACACCCCAAAGGCTTATTTGCAGGGCAAATGGCCAATTCCACTTGATCAAGACCTATTTTTTAAAAAAATAAAAATCATTCAAAAATACTTGGAATTCACATGAAATTGTTGTTAAAAGAAAAAAAATTTAAATTTTGAGTTTTGTCTCCAAAACTCTCTATTAAAACCCCCACAATCTTCCATCTTGGGCATGAACTAACCCTTGGAGAATTTCTAGTGCTTCTCACTTGAAGATTTAGAATTTTCCCTTTGCTCTATCTTTCCATTTTTCTCTTCATTTCTTCTTATTCTTCTTCTCCAACTTTGGGAGAAAGCTTCCCCAACTTCCATTCTCCAAAGGAGCAAGCCCCATTCGAGGAAGCTTTGAGATCATCTGAAGTAAGAGATTCATCTTTAAAATCATTCTTATTAGAGGTATGTATTCAATATGTTAGAAATCAAGCAAAGGCAAGAAAAAATGAAATCACTCAGAATTTTAACGTGGTTCAGAGTATTGTTCTCCTACATCCACGATGATGCTCTCTCACTCCATACTTTGTTGGGTGAGGTTCCACTAATGTATATAGGCGATTTACATCAAGTCATTCTTGGAAAGATATCTTTCCTTTGGTTTACAAATTGATTGATTCATGCGCTAGGATTGTATTTCCTTTGCAGGTTTGACAGTTTCCCTTTTCTTATTTCTGTAATCAAGGGATCATTGATTTCTTCATTCCTTAATTTTCTTTCCCTTTTCATTGGCATGATTTTGTCCTCTAGATTGTACGCCCATTTGCTTTGTCATGCTAAGATCCCCCCTCAAGCTCAATGCTCCTGAACGAACATTGAGTTTGAACCATCCTCGAACAAAGGTATCTGTGGGGAGGGCATTGGTGAGCGGATATGCCAATTGATGAGAGGCGGGAATGTGTCTAATAGAGAGTTGTTTGTGGGCAACAAGATCTCAAATGAAGTGTGCATCCAACTCAATATGTTTACTTTTCTAATGAAGTACCAGATTCACCATCATGTAGGTGGTACTAATGTTGTCGCACGAAAGTGTTGGTAGTTCAAAAGGAGAGATGCCCATATCTTTTAACAAGTATTTAAGCCAAAGGACTTCTGCAACAGTACTTGCGACGACTAGATACTCAGCTTCAGTAGAAGAATGGGCGACAATAGGTTGTTTCTTCGAACTCCAAGAGATCAAACTGCGACCATGGAAGATAGCATAGGCTCCCGTGGATTTTCGGTCGTCTGGGCAGCTGGCACAGTCTGCATCAGAGTAAGCATGAAGTTGAGTTGATGAGGTCTGGTGGAGGAGAAGGCCATGATGGATGATGGCATTAATATAACATAATATGCATTTTACAACATTCCACTTGTCAGTCGTAGGTGTGTGCATGAATTGACACACTTTATTGATTGCGAAAGAAAGATTTGGCCTAGTAATGGTAAGATATTGAAGTGCCCAACAGTTTGGCGATATAGAGTGGCGTCTGAAAATGGTGTTCCAACCTTTGTCAGTGAGGAATTGGCTGGTAGGAGTGTAGAGATAGGCTTAGCACCAGTCATATTTGTTCTAGTCAAAATGTCAATAGTATACTTTTGTTGTGAGAAGCAAACACTGAGATGATGAACCAATTGAGTAACTTGATCAGTAGAATTCCTGGTAATTAGAATATCATCGACATAAACCCTGACAAAAATCCTAACCTAACCTGTAATCAAAGTGAACAAGGAGTTGTCAGCGTGAGACATTTTAAACCCCATATGTAGGAGCGACTGACTGAGACAATGATACCAAACTCTTGGGGCTTGCTTGAAGCCATAGAGTGCTTTATGAAGTTTGCACACATAACCTGGGTGGCGTTGATCTTCAAATCCCGAAGGCTGAGCCATATATACATTTTCAGTAAGATCCCCACGAAGAAACACATTATTGACGTTGAGTTGTTTTATAGGCCATCAAAGAAAAGTAGTGAGAGATAAAACCGTGCGTACAGTAGCTGGCTTTACAACAAGACTGAATGTTTCAAAGTAATCAATGCCTTCAATTTGATCATAGCCTTTGGTGACTAGTCGAGCTTTGCAGCGTTCCAAAGTTCCATCAGCTTTACATTGAATCTTGAAGATCCATTCGCACCCGATAATGGGAAAGGTTTGGTCAGGTGGAACCAGAGTCCACGTTCCATTTTGATGAAGAGCTTGCATCTCTTTTGCCGCAACCTCTTGCCAATGTACAGTCTTGAGAGCTTGAACATAAGTTCTTGGCTCCTGGTCGGAGTAAGATTGGGTGACCAGAGCAGTGGGAAGTGGGTAGGCTGTTGAAAACAAGGATTTTAGTCTTCTCATGCCATCTTGTGAGCGGGTGATCATGCTATGGGTTCCAAGTGGGGGCACGGCTGGAGGTGAAGGAATAGCTGAGTCGTCTAGTGTGGGAGGTGGAGCTGGAGTGGGAGGTGAGTCACAGGTAGGAGTGGTTTGAGATGATGGTGGTGGGTGATTTGAGAGGGAGTTGGTTGTGGTAGGTAACATAGGTAAAAAAATGGGTAGCGGTATGGTGGTACTAAGGGAATCATGAAGTGGTTTTGGTTGTTCATGAAATGGAAAGTCTGACTCATTGAACACAATGTTTTGGCTGATAATGATTTTGAAATTTTGGAGGTTGTAACAAAGATAATCCTTGTGAACATTTGAGTATCCAAGAAAGGCGTGTTTGGAGGACTTAGGTTGAAGCTTGTGCTGACGATAAGGTTGTAAGTTTGGGTATGCGGCATAGCCAAACACTCGCAAGAATTTATAATTTGGAGGTTTGTGAAATAAAATTTCAAATGGGGACTTGCTTTTGAGATCTGTTGTAGGAACGCGGTTCAATACATATGTTGCTATGCTGAATGCATAAGTCCAGAATTTCATTGGAACGCCTTCATGTTTAAGAAGAGAGAGACCTGTTTCAACAATGGTGTGATGTTTCCTTTCAGTTGTGTCATTTAGTTGTTAAGAACTGCATAATCACCACCACCATTAGATTGGAAAAATTTAATTTTCGAATCAAAGATATTTTCGACTTTCACCTTGAATGCTTTAAAAGTGTTTTCAACATCAAACTTATATACCAGAAAATAAATCCATGTATACTTCGAGTATTCATCTATAAAGGAGACATAGTATGGATATCCATCTTTGCTAATCATGGGCGCAAGACCACATAGATCTGAATGAACCACTTCAAGTGGTTTAGTAGCTTTGTGATCAGATAGAGTAAATGGAATAGCATGTGGTTTTTCAGATTGGCAAACATCACAAAAGTTATTGTTTTTGACATCAGACATCACTCTCAAAAGGAAGTTTAAATTGTATCAAAATAAAATGAACATTATTCAAAGCAGTGTGTCCAAGTCTAGCATGCCATCTACTAATAGTAGTCTGTTCTCCATAGAGTGCCACCTTCTCAGTTTGATGTGGATTGCTTTCTGGTTGTGGGAGTTGGAGACGATAGATGCCATTGTTACTCCTTCCTTGTAGGATCACCACCCGTGTACGTTGGTCTTTCACCACACAATGATTTGCAGAAAATTCAAACACAACTTGATTATCCTTGCAGAATTTATTCATAGATAACAGATTATAAACCATTTTTGGAGCATGAAGAATATCTCACAGAGCAACAATAGATTTAGGAAGATGAAAAAGAGATGACCCAATGTTTTGAATACACACATCTGATCCGTCTCCAACCTTTACGGTGTCATTGCCTTCATAAGGTTCATGAATTGTCATCGATCCAAGAGAATTGGTGATGTAAAGAGTTGCTCCTGTGTGAGGGATCCAATTTGCATCATCTAACATTGGAGGAGTGGAGTGTTATACCTGAGCATTTGAAAATGATGACATATTTGAGCTGGTAGTTGCTACTCCGGTGTGATCTTTCCTTGCAATTTTAAAGCAATTCTTGGCACTATGACCCATTTTATGACAAAACATACAAATAATACGTTTTCTTCCACCGTAATCAGATCTGTCACATCTGAAATCAGACCTGACTTGGCCTTGGCCATGGTCTCTATGAAGCATTGATAGCTGTCTAAAATTTTCCCTTCATGTTGAATATGGTTGGGCATAATGCGCAACAGGAGCAAACCTGTCATGCTCAAGATCTTGTTCTTTAAGTTGCATCTCTTGTGTGAGAAGGAGGCCATGGAGATCACTAAGAGATAAAGGAACCACACGAGTGGTCAAAGATGTTTTGAAGGCTGAGTATTCACGAGGAAGTCCTCTTAGAATATGCATAATTAATCTTCCTCTTCTATTGGTTTTGAAGCCATTGTGAGTTGGTGAGCTAACATCTTGGCTTTATAGAAATAATCGTCCATAGTTAAGTTTCATTTCCTCAGTCCTTGTAGTTGTTCCTTGAGTTGCATGATTCTCGAGCGAGAATGGGCAGCATAGGACCTTTTAAGAGCATTCCAAACTTCATATGACGTCTTAAGTCCAAGAACTTGTGCAAGAACCGTTTTAGGCACTGAAGAAATGATACTACTTAAGAGAAGTTGGACTTGTTTCATCCAGTCACATACTAAAGATTAATCGACTGAGATTTCCCATCACTACTGGTGATATATTGATTTGGACATGGTTTAGAGCCATCAATGAATCCAAGCAAATCATAAGAGTATAGGAGAGGCAGAAATTGCGATTCCCATAATAAAAAGTTGTTCGCATTCAACTTGATGTTCAAATATTGTTGGAGAGTGGTTGGTGCAGGCAATAAGGGTGAAGAAGTACCTTGCAATGACGTCCCTATTGGATCTCTGATCGATGCCATGATAGACCAAGGAGAGGATGCTGGGCAGCAGATTGATGCTTATTTCCAGTTGATCAAGTTGAGGGACGTCGACTCCCAAACGAAAAGGGGAAAGAAAATAGGGGACTCATAGGAGGTTACGGGGAACTTCAGAAAATCTGCGGCACTTGTAAATTCTATAGCGCTTCATAGGACCATCCAAAAAATAAAAAAATTGGTCAAAAAATACTCGAATCCAACACCACGTTGCTCGATCTCTAATTCATCTCCATTGAAAATGTGCCACCTTGGAAGTCATGCCTGACTCCTGGAAACGCCCTGTCTACTGGTTCTTAAGTGCTACAACAACAGTAGGACGTCAAAATATTCATACCTCCTCAACGCCTATTCCAAAAATTCTAAAATTTTGTAGGAAGAAGATTCCAAAGAGTCCTTGCTCGACCTCTCTCGTCGTTGGAGCTAACAATGCCGGTGCCAGAATCAAGCTGATGTTGTTCTGTTCTGCAACTCCTTGCCTGTTTTACATAAACAGGGCACACTTCAAAAATTTATAGATTCTTTGTAGAATCTTCAAAAATTCTGAAATTTTTTCCAGATGATTTGTTGCCCCTTAGCAATCCAGTCTGTCCTTGCTCGACTACTAAGGTCCTTCCAGCAAACAGTACCAGGAATAATAAGAACCGCCTGTTATACTTTGTTCTGCCATTTCTATCACCAGTTTGAGCACCCAATAGTTACACGAATTTGATTCAAATCTCATGTAATCAATGACAGGAATCAACTACAAGCAAAGATAACATGCAGATAAAAGGGTAAACTTCAAGATTAATGCACCAAATCGATGAAAAAATCCCAAATTCAATGGCAATTTGAAGAACCAGTCACTGTGGCACCGGAATGCCCTGTAGCACTGCCGATTTCCGCCCAAATCCGGCTGTGACCTATTTCTTCTTCAAAACAGCACCACAACGTCTCAAAAATGGTAGGAATGTACCTTGGGTTCGAGCGAATCTACTGGACTGGTCATCCTCTCCTGATGCCGTCCGGTCGACTGGATTCTCATGCTATATCAGGGTCTTCCAGTGGATGAACGCTCTGATACCATGTTAGAAATCAAGCAAAGGCTAAAAAATGAAATCACTCAGAAATTTGACGTGGTTCAGAGTAATGTTCTCCTACATCCACGATGATGCTCTCTCACTCCATACTTCATTGGGTTAGGTTCCACTAATATATATAGGCAATTTACATCAAGTCATTCTTGAAAAGATTTCTTTCCTTTGGTTAACAAATTCTTCGATTCATGCACTGGGATTGTATTTCCTTTGCTGGTTTGGCAGTTTTCCTTTTCTTATTACTGTACTCAAGGGATCGTTAATTCTTCATTCCTTAGTTTTCTTTCCCTTTTCATCGGCATGATTTTGTCCCCCAGATTGTACGCCCATTTGCTCTGTCATGCTAAGACAATATCCTAATCCATTTCTTTCACTTATTTTCTCCCTTCTTCATCTACCCATGGCTATATGAAGTAGCTCTCAAATCTCCTCTTCGGAGTCAAAAACTATTCTTGAGTGTACCGGGAACTTTAAAAGGTGAAATAGGATTCCATTTTAGGATTGAAACATGTTTCTCTCTTTTCTTGAATGTCGCTTTGTTTTTGAGATATTATTCATGCATAGTTGATTAATTTTTCTATTTATATACGAATAAGCTCTGAAAATGAGTGTTTGGGTTAGGATATTTTCATTATTATGTTGATTATTGAGGTTGAGATTTGTACAACCCAGAAAACCCTTCATGAATATGTACATGTTAGAAATGTATCTTCATGTCATTCTTATGTTTAGTTTTTTCTTCATCACGCGATTAGGAACCCCAATGAGTTATATTCTCTTGTAATAAACGAAATAATTATGTTTTATCTTCTTGTATGAAAATATTTGAATCATGCTTTTCAAAAGATTGTCGAAAGCAAGAACCCTTCTTAATGAGGCCTTGGAGACTTAGCCTAGGCTCTTCTATGAGCCTAAGTTCCTCTCCGATCTACATAAAAATCGAAGTCGGATATTTTCAAGTCATTTCTTGATTTCAACTCTCATGAAGACATAGACGTCTATACATGTTATATACGTATACGTACACATGATTATCTTTCTTTGTCTTTCTCACTCTACGATTCAACATATTCATTTATGAATTTTCATATACGTACAAATGAATAGATATGTAAGTTCCATTTTTTCTCTCTAGAATCTTTTGTTTGTCTCTTCAAGTTAAATGTCTTCTTTTATAAATATATATATATATATATGTGTGTGTGTGTGTGTATACCTCATTTCCTCTAAAATCTCTCTCACTCTCTCTCTTTCTCTTTTTTTATGATCTTCTTCTCTCTCTCCATTTGAGTTAACACTTTCTTTTTACAAGCTTTCATAACATACATGTATATATATATACATATATACATGCATGTATATACATATAAAATACGTATAAAGATACCTCTCTCTCTCTCTCTCTTTTTTTAAATCTTTTATTTGGTGATCTTTAAAATCTCTTTCTCTCTCTCTTTCTTTCTATGAAGTATTTTATCTTTTCCATTATTTTGGATATTTTTTTCCAAAGTTCTAAGGTTTTAACTTTCTATTTGTCGACTTCACCAAGATCAAAATTCAAGTAATGATCTAATATTGGAATCATGCTTGACGGTCTACAACCCCATTCCATTTTCAAAAAATTTTATCTTTTCATTACAATATTTATGACAATTTTATAAATAAAGATGTAAGACTTAGACATATGTGATGGTAGGAATGCTTTTAGATGAATGTCAAGGTAGGAATTAATGATTTTCTTCTAATTAATTATGTAGGATCAAAACATTCATATATTCATATTCACTTAATATCACAAATGATCACAAGCAAGTCTTTAGAAGAACTTAAGCAAGATGAGATGAAACTCTAACTAGGTAGTAACCAAAGTAGAGTAAATTCTCAAACCTACTTAAAGTCTTAAGAGGATACTAAAGTGATTTCAAAAAGTGATCTCCAAAGGTTTCCAAGTGATATTTGTAAATATTTCTCAATTCAAAATTTATCAAATCAAAATGTTTTACACTCTCAAATGATTCTTCAATACTTTCTCAAAATCTTGAAACATAAAATCTTTGAGATTTTCTCAAACACTACAACACATTTAGAATGAAAAAGATGTTTAAGCAAAAGCGAAACATATAAAAAATAAGCATAGGCCTTGGATTAGTTACCCTTGTAAAGGCACCGGGAACAGTCAATCCTCATACCGACGGGCGAGTCTCTTTCTCTACCTTTTCAAAATAAACCTCATTTTTCTAGTGCACAACAAAAACCAAATATTTTTGGAGATGCGAACATGAGTTGGAGAGCATAAAGAGACATTGTTCATCCCGTTAGTCATCATAAATTCATGCTATCATATACCTAAACTAACATGATGCATGCAACTAGGTCACACATGATCAAAGGCTGGTTCTTTGGGTCATATTTGAAGTTGTGTTTGGTTAAGTGATCTGGGATGTGATCATAGAAATTCTATTCCATTCAGATGTGAAATCAATTTAATAAAAAATCCAATATATCATGATCCAAACATGGTATATAATCTAATATTACTTCACATTAATGACCCCAGCAATGACCCAAAGATCTAATGATCCAATTAAGTATAGGTTTAGACCCAAAGATCTAATGATCCAATTAAGTCTAGGTTTAGACTTACAAGACACGTGAAGGGTTTGACATACATTACGTCGATCATGTATGACCATAAGGTTTTTGAAAATTTTTTTGAATAAATAACTTATCTTGGAGTATATTTCACAATCTATGGTTTATAAAATGTGTTCATGCTAAAGCTAAGTCAAATTGGGGTTTTCACGTACTAGGATTGTTGTCACAAGGCATGTACTAATTCCTTCTAACTCCACTCGTATACAAATCATATTGTGTGCTAGACGTATAATTCCTAGTGCTACTATAAGATTAATGGGGGTTTAGTGGCATTGGGTTGGTGTGACCTTTTCCTAGGATCCTTAGTTGCACTGAACGTCAAACAATAAGTTAAATGTGTCTCATTCAAACAATCCCCAGATTGCAATTATAGGATATCCCCACTGTCTATGATAAGTTACAGTGCACTCTCTATCCATATGCATGCGCTAAAGCGGCAAACTACATGTGAGAAGAGAAGGAAATGCATTGAAGAAGGAGGGATGCCTTGGACGGCGGAAGGTGGCCGGTTAAAGCTTGGATTGCTCAGCCTACACAAGTATAGGAGACCGTGGTTGACCTGGGCTGGGCTGAGCTAGGTAGTGCGTGGTCGGAGCCAGAGATTGCCATGACACGACTCGGTCAACCGGCGTAAAGCCTTCTGTTGGAATAGTTGGGAAGACTGTCAGTTGCTAATGTCAGTGCTGGAGTGATGTGGACCTCAGTAAGGTAGTGTTTGATGGCCTAAAAATCTAGAATTGGAAATACATTTCTGGAAATATATTTTTTGGAAAAATGGAAAGAGAAAAATCTTTCTGACTCCCACTTTGATTTGTGTCTGTGTTTGATGATAAAGAAACATATTTCCAGTTTTCCAGAAATATATTTCTTAGTTTGATATAAGAAACATATTTCCAGATTTTGTAGAAGAGAAAGCACCTGGGTTTAGTATACACCAGCAACCACATTTTTGTTTGACAGGTCTAGGAATGAAACTAGTCTAATAGATATAAATATAAAAAGATGTACAACTGCCTTGGAAAAAGTTTAGGAATGTATCACTTACAAAATTTAAATTGTAATCCTTAACATTGAGAAATGGGAAAATGCTGAACCACTGAACACAATCTGTAAGCACCACAACTCTGGCACTTGTCTGTCAAAACCAACAACAAGATCAAAGCACTTACATGATTGATGCAAAACAAAGAAAGAAATACACAAACATATTCTACAAAAAAATAGAAGTCATTTTAAGTACAGAAGCCAATCATTCTAGAATGAGTGACTTTTTATCTCTACTTTTTTTTTTCAGGTCTACAAATACATACTTGAAATAAAATCTAAAAGATATGGCCCCAAATCCCAGCTTTTTCATGAGCATATATTCCTCAAGAAACATATTTCCAAAGAAACCACCACTTCCGTGCTTGAACAACTTTTGGATATCTAGTAACATGTCATACAACTAAGAACACCCCAGCACTTATAAACTTGCCAACACACATTCATCCACTATGGATGACATAAATTACTCAAGCAAGACAGTCGAATAATTCACCTTTCTTTTGAGCGAACTGTTCCCATTTTGTAGGAGGCTTCAACCTTTGAATCTGAAGAAAAAAACAAGACAAGAATATGAGATACAACAACAGGAAACCTACATTCAACCATTAAAGAGGAAACATGGCAATCAGATTGGAACTCAATCCTTCACATTTTCCAATAACGAAGATGCAAAGACAAAAGAGAAAAAAGGTTCTTCAACAACCAACAACTGATTTTAGAACATTCAGAAAGTGGGCATCCCCAAAAAACAAATAGTCGAGCAAGAGGTAATCATTACTTCTCCGTGGACAGTTAGATAATTTACGTAAGTGTTGACAGAAGCATCAACATTAAATACATAGCACAGATAAAATATAACTTTCATCATGTCTATCATTTTAAACGAAAAGGTTCTTCCAAAATTTGGTGATTGTATTTCTTCATATATGTCCCTTGAACGACCCTCGAGCATGACATAATACTTATGTCAGGGCTTCATTTTGATTGCCAATGAACATAAACATAAACATCAGCGTGATGAACTCATATTCTACATAGAATAACTAACAAAAGTAAAACATAAACAAAATAAACATATGAATAACTAATAATCATCAACACAATTGTTTCCATGTGTCATAAGTTACTACTCACCTACGATGAAAATCCATGAACATTTGAGATGTTATTGAAGTGCGTAGGTCATTATTGGATCCTCAATGAATACTTTGTGTCACACTTTCAATTTCGGTTACTAACAATGAACTCTCATTTGCATCGTCAGATGCACCTTCATCAAGGACAAACTGTTCCGCATGAGGATTATGTTCTATAATAAAATTATGTAGAACACACATGGCTAACACAATCGCAACTTGTTTATGATAAGGAAAGGACACTTGTGCTTTTATTATAGGGAACCGTCTTTTTAACCGACCAAAAGTTTGTTCAACAGTTATTCTTAACGATGAATGACAATGATTAAATAGTTCCTCTGTAGATGTAACAGGTCGTGCCCACGGTGTTCAGAGAGGTGGTATCGATGACCTCGATATGGAGTTAGTAAACCATGTATGTTTGGATATCCTCCATCACCAAGATAGTATTTCCCTACACAGTAAAGTTATTATGAGTTTGACATTAAATAAATAGTAAGCTAACACCTACACTACAATCTATTACTTGTTTATGAAAGAGTAAATTGATAATCTAACCTGTAGGTATGACAAAAGGGTCAATCTCAATGTCTAGTGCACTGTATAATACTCTTGAATATGTGGCACTACCTTCCCAACCCACGAAAACATAGTGGAATCGCATGTCGAATCCGACTACAACCAAGACATTTTGTGAAAGAGTTCCTTTTCTATTACGAAACCTCGATTGTTATGATGTATGTACGCAAACTGGTATGTGAGTGCCATCTATAGCTCCTAAACAATCCTACATGTAGTGAAAAAATATTAGTGAAAAAGATTAGTTGCATTGCATTTGTACAATATAATATGTGATCATGAATTACCTTAAAATATGGATAGAAACAAGGATTGAAGCAGATTTTGGATGGAGTATCATCATTCAGTCGGCTGATGTATTCTTTACCTAATTGACATAGTGCTTGTAGGATGAGGTTTACATACTTACTAATTGTTTGACTTGAGTGCTGGAACGTGTTTTGGCATGCACGATCGCACTCATTATGGCCAACAGTAAGTAGAAAGATAACAACTTGTTCTTCAATGCTGATTTCACGACCATCTTCTACTAAAATTTTCTCTTTAAAATATTACATAGTGTAATAAACGAGTTGCGATCCACACGCAGTAAGTCCAAGCAATTTCTTGGATGGCTGTCAATGATATTATGAACAAATTGACTACCAGCATTTATATAAGGGTGAACGATTTACCTACGCCGATGTAGGAATCTAAACAATATGATGACCAACACAAACATCATTTTCACCATAACATGTTCTATTTCCTCATCTGACAACATGACTGCAGCACTGGGTAGCACATACAAAAAAGTAACTCTCATCATGCCTAATCATACCATCTAGGAATAAAACATTCAAATATGCAAAGGAGAAAGAAATTAACAGTCGTAAAACAAACATATATGTATCAAGTATAAAGCAATTTCAATAGCATCTTTTCAATGGCAGAGAAGTTAGAACGAACAAAACGTTGAATTATAAAGATGTAGGCGTACACGTACTACTTACTATTGATGATTGACATTAAGCAGCAACCAAAGCACACGTTCGGTCGGCCAAAGTTTTGAGGAAGATGATTGGCTTCTTTCCCTGCTCCATTAGCATCAGGGCTCTTAAGTGCATGTCATTATCAATGTCTCCTGAGTCAAGCATTTCATGCAATATATCCAAACATTTGTTCAATGTTTGTGTTGTAGATGTCTTTATGATTGTTCAAAAACTATCAGCTATGTCATGCAATATCGTTCCATAGTCCTCGTAACTTGTGCTTAATCTTGCTCTTTTGTTTGATGAGTTCGTGATCCTACTTTCAGATGCAATAGGTTGTGAATCTTGTTGAACATGTGCCAGTCATGGTATAGGAGAATCACTATTCAATATTTGTGTGAAAGACATATTTTCATCAATATTTATCCCGAAATCAGGAGTATGGGTTATAGGGGTCTCGGATGCATGATTAGACTCACAGTCTTCAGTTATCATGTACAAAGTACAATTATTACCATCACGACCTGTGGCAGTTGACTGACCATACACTTCATGTAACTCTTCATAGTGCTTGCCCTCCTTTGAATTTCCGCCTGCCAGAGAATTTCTGCAGTTTGAATTTTAGTCACATATGTTGTATATAGTAATTGACATGATGATTAATTTCATAAATTAAATGTTCCCCAGCTTACCTGAATGTAGACGGCCCAAACTTCATTGTCAACATCTACGCACTTGTTTGTTGGGTCCCAACCAAACCCACTTGTTGCCAAAATTTGCTTGCATGTATTGTAATATGCTTTTGTACTCTTCAACTTGTTTTTTATTTTTCTACTGTGAAACCTGACCCAAACTTTTCTATCATCTTCTGTTCAATTGCCTTATAATCTTTTGGCTTTAGATTGTTGCCTGACTTCGTGTCAGGTAGTCGTGATTGTTGAACTAGAGAATTTATGAGATATTCTAGTTGAGCATCAGTCCATATGAGACTATCATTTCTTGAGTTGCTTGTTCATTCCATAGCTACTACAGTACAAAAGAAAACATTACAACCAATTGCAAACTCCAAAATAGAACAAAAGAAGAACATAATATGGCCAAAATCAATGTTGTTTGTAGAAGACATTGAAAATGCTAAGAGCTGATCAACTCAAAATGAAAATACATACTCGGTGTCTAATGGTTTATATGCCTCTCCATGTATTCCACATACAAATTTTTATAGGAATGTCACTATAACATAAATAGCTGCAGGCTCCATTACATATAGGCATAGCTTATATGAAGTGCAGGACCATGAACGTGAGGGATTTACAATCTCTGTTCAATGCAACATCCACTTATGCTAATAGAAGATAACAAATGTTCAAATTTTTTCTATCAACAAGCATAAGGGCATAGCCATTGCTTTATGGCCATCAGTAACTGATGGCATTGACAACAGAAAAATGAAATGATATTAGCAGAAACATAAGAAATAGTTGCTAAATTTTGCAATTACTAAATGAATAATATTCAAGTGAATGGAAGAAAGCAATTGACTTCTTCTTATCAATGTCTGCAATTCCCACATACTCTGACATTAAGTATAGGTGTAGTTACAAGTATAGGGTCAGCTTACGTCAAAATAAACTGCCCACAGTTTTTACAGTATCTAATAAGGAAACTTGAATAGCATTCAAAAATAAAGAGCACAATAAGAAAACTATAAATGAAAATCACAACTGCATATGTTAACATGAGGATTTAATAAACAAGTTCATCTTTTAAAAGGTGATAAATTCAGAAGGTGGTATGAGTATGAAAATTTTTCCATATTGCTTTACAGATGTCCAAAGTAAGATATGAATTAGAGTTTAAAAATATATATATATATATACTTCAGAAGGAAAATTACTCAGTCGCTAAGCACCTTTTCAGCTTTAACATGCCATTATCTTAGGAAGTTCAGCCTCTAAGCATGTTTTCAGCTTTAACATGACATTATCTTAAACTGTATACCCCTTAAATTTCATCAGTTTCACCATCTCAGATTTAGTTCTTCTACAGATCAATGCACTTAAGGGCAGCACCCTCCTATATAATTTTTGCACATTTAACATATTACTATGATATAAAAACATTAATGCACATATGATCCTCCGCCAAAACAAATGAAGAACCAGGGTCATACCATGACAGTAGGTCCTGGAACTATTCTCAAGGTTCATCTATATAAATTCAGTCCATCCTCAAGATAGCATTATTCAAGATAGAAATTTTCACAATAAGTAAGCCAATATAAATAAGATGACCAATTCGAACATATGACTCAAAAATTTCAAGATAAAACATACACCCATCAAGATGAAATAGATCTATAACAATCAGCATGCAGAATCAAATAGCTTAATTCATTTGCAAATTCAAGGGAAAAGAGAATCTAATACACATCCTTTAAAACATTCTAAAAAGTACCAACTTATGTTCGATTTCCAATAATTTTCCCTCTTTTTCTAGGCAAAAGCGAGAAAACATTTGGTCAGAAACAAGTCTACGACATTGGCATCAATTGCAGTAGAATTGGAGAACACGAAGGAGGAGCTGAAGGAATCGAGAGTAGAAAGTGAAGCCATGTGAGAGTGCTTGAAGTCCATTTTATTGAGGAGCTAGAGGAAACAAAGAAGCAACTCGACAGGTTCAAGGAGAAGTGAAAGGAAGAAGATCACTGACAACAGTTGCCCAATCTTTCACATACAAGTCTCAAAACTCCAAGCAGCCGTTCGTCAAATACAGAGAAATGCATCAAAACCGTTCACATCCAAATGAACAAAAAAATCCATGCATTCTTTCCAGAAATTACATCCAAAAACACGTTCTTCATAATACAACACCAAAAGCCCATCACAGAATACAGAAAAACAAAAAAGCCCTAAATCTTCACCAATCATGTTCAAACACTAACCTTTCGATGAAAACCTTGAAGATATGCTCATAGAGGAACAATCGAGGCTCAATTTGTTGGTGCAGAGACAAAAGTTGACAATTTTCTATGCTTTCGTGACATGGTGAGCCACAATAGACTATCAGAATCGAGAGTCGTTGCCAAAATCCCAGTTTCCCCACGCAGAAGCCGTTGCACAAACGAGAGAGGAAGAGACAAAAGACTTGTTCTTCAACAAGTGTGAGGGAGAGGACAAGGGGAGCAGGAGAGTGAGAGGGCGATAAAGACGACGAAGGGAGCAGGAGAGTGAGAGGGCGAGAGAGATGACAAGGGAGCAGAAGAGTGAGAGGGTGAGAGAGACGACGAGGGGAGCAAGAGAGTGAGAGGGCGAGAGAGATGTCGAGCAGCAGGCGGTTGAGCAAGGGAGAGAGAGACGACCACGGGAGGTGGTAGCGGCAGGAGGGAGGCAAGATGCGAGCATGCCCTAACGGGCAAAAAAAAGCGACGAGGGGATCAAGAGACTGAGAGGGCAAGAGAGACGTCGAGCAGCAGGCGGTTGAGCAAGGGAGAGAGAGACGACCAGGGGAGGCGGTAGCAGCAGGAGGGAGGCAAGATGCGAGCATGCCCTAACGGGCAAAAAAAAGATCGGAAATATGTTTCCACCTCTCTTGGTGGAAACATTTTTTCGGAAAAATCTTCCCGATTCCAGCTTCAACGGTCTCAAAAAAATTTTTGCGTTTGATAAACTGGAAAAATTTTAAAATTTTGATTTTTTTCCTGAGCTACAAGAAATTTCCTGGCCATCAAACACTACCTAAAGGCCCACACCTTTCCCGATCTAGTGCCCACATCCTCCAGCATGACACGACACCAAAACCTCACGAGGATGTGAACCAACATACACTGACCAGCTAGGAGACCCTATAGCACACGGTCCAACTTGATCCACCTTAGGAGCTCAAACCCAACCCGAGCGATTGCACTCGACTTGAATGCTCGAGTGCGCACCTAGCACTAACTTTGGACCAGCCAATGTTTTTCTTGATGAGTCAACACTCCATCTGGGCTCGCATCCATGGCAGCAAGGCGCCATATCACCCATGCGGTGCTCACATGGTTTCCCATTTGAGTGCCACCCTCTAGCTCATGCCTTGTCATTTTGGGTGTGCCACACGCCAACTAGTGCCATCCACCAATGTGCCACAAGCTGCTAGCACCATAAAGGAAAGTGCGCGACTCGGTCTTCATGTGCTTTCCTTTTCCCGTTGCCACCAAAACAAGCAGCTTCCAACAGTGCAACACCTTAGCACCATAAGGGCACTAGCCGATCACTCGGGCCCTCTCCTCCAAATCGCACTTCCTTAGGTGGGATCCTATATGGAAACAACCTAAGAATGAGCTGCCCAGCCCAGATTTACCAATGAGAGGTGTAGATCTAGATCTCCACAACAACCGATTTATTGAACTCTTTCCTTCATTGTAAATGGCACAAGCCATATGACTATTTCCCTTTCAGTTTGTATCATTCATTCAAGTAGTTAATGAAAAGTTAGAGTTAGAATTCATGTGTCAGATTCATCTCCCTCTCTTCGCTCCTAGCCCTTGCTTGTGTTCTTTGAGGCAGTATAGACTGCTGGACCACTGCTTTCTTCGTTGTTGCTGAGCATCAACTCCCCCTCCATCACCGTAGCTTTTGTCCTGGATCCCTGCTCGTTGCTGCTGAACTCAAGCCAGCCTTCCAGGCACCGTCACTTGATCTCTCTGTCTCAATCCTACTCTAGTCAGCTGCAGTCCACTGGTGGACTTTCATGTAGGGCTGCTCATAAGAAACTCAAACTTGGCTAGAGCTCGAGTTGAGTTCGGTTTCATTAGCTCGAGCTCAACTCGGCTTGATTAAGCTCAAGGTGAAGATTGGCTTGAGCTGAGCCAAGCATTTCATTAAAAAAATTATTTTTTAAAGAAAAGAGCAACATATAGATTTGAACATGGAACCTTCCACATACCACTCGAGTTGAGTTTGATTTCATTAGCTCGAGCTCAACTTGTCTTGATTAAGCTCGAGCTGAAGATTGGCTTGAGCTGAGCCAAGCATTTCATTTAAAAAATATTTTTTAAAGAAATGAGCAACATATAGTTTTGAACATGGAACCTTACACATACCAGTCACATGCACACCCATTTGAGCAATCTACCTTTTTTGATAATTTTATGAGACATATTTTATATATTTTCTTTCTCAAGCTTAACCGAGCCCAGCCCACTTAACTCGAACTCGACTCGTTTAGGTTGTCGAGTTCATTTCTTAACTCAAACTTGACTTATTTAATAAATGAGTCAAGTTCGAATCAAGTTTATCGAGTGAGTTCGAGTTGAGCTTGAGTTAGCTCGACTCTTTGAACAGCCCCTACTTTTTATGGTCCAAGCATGTGTGCAAGTTGCATGGTATCATCTAGACCATAGTCTTCGACAGGGACTCTTACTTCTTGAATAGTTTTTGCTGTGAGTACTTTAAATTTATGGAAACCAAGCTCCATTTCAGTTTAGCCTATTATCCACAAACTGATGGGTCTGGTGGTCAACTTTTATCCATTGTTTGTGCAACCATCATCCACAAGAATGGATGAAACTCCTAGCCTGGGGTGAGTGGTTATATAATACAAACTTCCACTCCATTGGTGTGACCCCCTTTGAGATGGTAGTCGGTCATCCACCACCAACCTTGATAAATTATAAAAAAATATGCATCCTAAGATCCCAATGTGGAAAAAAGATTGAAAGAAAGAGATGAAATACATTTTATAACCATGGCTCAAAACAAAATGAGGCAAATTCATGACAAGAACAAAAAAAGAAAGAATTTTCAAGGTGGGTGACTATGTACTCTTCAAAAGACGTATCTATGTACAAAAAACCCTCTTTGGCCAGCCTTACTCCAAGTTTCTCCTAAGATTTCACGAACCTTTCAAAATCTTAGAGATAACAAGAAAGACAACTAATAAGTTTGGTTTACTTGGAAAATTATAAACCCATTTTGTCTTTTATATGTCTCAATTTAAACCTTTCCATGGTCAGCCCCCATCTGAAGAAGTCAATGCTCCACAGCAAGAACCTTCACCCTTATTTATCCAAATCATGAAAGTGAGGCGGACTATGAGAGATGGCACAACTGTTCATAGTGCCTGGGTCCAATGGGATCAAGATAACATGGGTTATGACTTGGAAAGACGAGGAAGAAAAACTAGACAAACATAGTGACATTGGATTCAGTCTTAAACCACTGTGATTCATTAATTACTGCATAGCACCAAGAAACTTGACGAAGAAATTCGTGGTCTAGTATTGCAATCCAGTCCCAGTGGCTCCATCTATGTCCTTCCGCCGCATCGCGGAGAGGTAGGAAGGGCGGGACGGATTTTTGTCCTACAGGAAAAAGCATCTGACATAAAAAATAGCAACCTAAATTTGTTAATAAACTATGACAAGGAAAAATGCTTAACCTTGATGGCTTGCTTACTGCTACTTTAAGAAATTACACTAATGCAACATAATGGTAGGCTATGTCACCATGGTATGCCGGATGGACCCACATACCCATACCGGTATGCCGGTACGTGGTGGTACGGTTGGATCTGGTTTCGAGTCATAACCAGATCCAAACCGTATCAAAATGAAAAGCAACAAAAAAAAAAACCCTACGCCCGACCGTCTTCTTCCTCAACGCCTCTCGACTTCTTCCTTCTTCCAATGGCGGGAGCTTTTACACTCCGATTTTTTGGGCAGTGGCGGTGACCGGCGACGGACCGCAAATAACTTGCCTCACTGACCCTCTCGGGCTCTCCCTCATTTGCCTCACTGACCCTCTCGGGCTCTCCCTCATTTCTCCCGAGCTCCCTCTTGTTCTCTCCCTCTCTCTCGCTTTCACTTTCTCTTTTGCCCATTCTCATTCTTAGTGCTGTTTTGCGTCTGGCAGCTTGGGGAATACCTTTTTTTCCCTCTTTCTAGCAAATAGGATTAGGGGGTGTTGGAGGGCGGTAGCGTACTGCCTTCGGCATTTTGCGCCTGGCCAAACATTTGAGGGTTTGCTGCAGACGACTATATCTGTTTGGGAGCTGTAAGAGGGTAAGCACAGTCAAACGAGCCTAATTTTTATGGATAATCTCCCTAAGGGGGTTGATAATGTATTAAAGGGGTTGATAATGTATTTGAAGCATTTAGGGAGCATGGTAGAAATTTTTATAATATTGGGGAGGTTCACGACTACTTTAAAGGAGTGTTGATCCATGCTACATTTTGTTGGATAAGCAATACATGTGAGGGGGTATTATGTTGGTTTGCATGTTAAATTTGAAGTTTGAGGGAAAGACAAATCATTTAAGTTATTAGGATCACATAAAAAAAATTATGTTGGTTTGCATGTGATGATATCATTTGTTTTGTTTTTGTCAATAATTTTTAATTAAAAAATTAATATTATCGCATAAAAAAACACCGTATCATGATTTGCAAAAACACCGTACCCATACCAGCACCCATACCCATACCCATACCTAGGTAACTGTCACACCCCGACCTTTTGACACTCAAACATTTTTTTTTCTAAACATAAAGCATCGAGGCGTGACTACACTACAATTCGAAAAGACGATGAGCCAATGAACCAAGCAATTCAAAACAATGGGGCGAACTTTCATTAATGCAATCCTTTCCGTTCATACAAAATCACACCTATGTGTAACAAAAATGCCCCAACTGTATAATTGATGCCTAACAAAAACAAGACATCAATAAAACCAAAATAAGACGCGCCGACACTACAAAAAGACCCAAAACCTCCCCAGTAGGACGTGAGTGAAGCCATCTGCTCAACCTGCTGCCCCGGGTCCGCCAAAACCTGAAAAGGAAACAA
>JAANDH010000373.1:160547-171484 GCA_011799765.1 Nymphaea thermarum
TATATATATATATATATATATATATATATATATATATATATATATATATATATATATATATATATATATATATATATATATATATATATAAGCAGTCCATAAGTCCTTTTAGATTTTTGACGCACTTTTCTTTACATTCCATGGTGATGGCATCTTGAGATTGAAAAGCATTCATTTGAACTTATATTATATATTATATGCATAAAGTGTTTTTAATACGCGAGCTTAGGATCGATGATTATAGCTATATACATGTATTTATGTATGTTTAAATAGATTTATTCTTGTACATTGGCCATATATGTGTTCATTTCATTTCCTTAATCCTTGAGTGTTTTTTAATCTTATGTTTGCATTAATTTTTTTTATATTTTTTTATTTCCGCTTCATCTTAATATTATGTTGAAGTCATCAGTGGCTATATTTGTAGGCATTGGTTCTTCCAAAAGCTCTTTCTTTTTTGCAGTTACACAATTCTGTTTTTAGGAGAAGTGAGATTCTTGGTTGAGTGTCGAGAGACTTCGTGACATGTTTGTTGTGAGTGGTTATTCGAATATTTTCATGAGTACATGTTTTTTCTTTTACTTTGTCCATAAAATTTTTCAGTTTTCAAAATCATAAGTATTCAGATTTAATGATATGGCTAAGTATTCTCCTTCAAAGTTCAAACATATTTAAAACTGTGAAATTTTCCTATTTGTTCTTTTTTGGATCATCATTTACATGTTTCAACTTCACTAAAAAACTAAGTTTTGTATTTTTTTCATTTATGCTTTATTTGTTTTTTTAGATCTTGTGTTGTACCTAAGAGTGAGCTGCCCAACGTAGATCTACCAACGAGCGGCACAGGTCAAGATCTTCATATGAACCAGATAATAAGATGGCTCTTTCTTGAATTCTTTCATTCTTCGTTAATGGCACAAGCCATAAGACTATTTGCCTTTTAGTTTGTATCATTCATTCAAGTAGCTAATGAAAACTTAGAATTAGAATTCATGTGTTATTTTAATCTCTTTCTCTCTTTCTAAGGGCTTCTAAACATTGCCTGTGTTCTTTGAGGTAGTACAGACCGCTAGAATGCCGCTCTCTTCATTGTTGCCAAGCACCAACTTCACCGTCTATCACCACAGCCTTAGAGAATGCCGGCAGTCCACCGATGTCCTTCTGTGATCTGTATATCAAACTCTACCTGGACGTGGAGTTCTCTGGCTTAGCCACCCCTCAGCAACTCTCCCCTTATGTGGAGATCTCTCGAAGGATCACATGTTCTAGGCCGATCTGTGCTCTGTTTGCTTGTCAGGAAGGCAAGTCTTGGACACTAGCAGACCATCCGGTGAGCCCTAGAGACACCAGCCATGAGAGTTCTCTATTATTAGTGCACACATATTAATTGTGGGGCTATTGTATTCAAGTACCTTGCTCTGGGGTCCTGTCCGAATAGGTGAACTAAATTACTTAGACCAATGAGAGGTTAGGCGTGTATAAAAATCCTTGCCTAGTGAGGAGGACTGGCATCACGTAGTGAGCATGATGATGATGTTAGGTGCAAGGGCCATGAAAGGGAAGAAGGCTAAGGGCAATCACTTGTGGCCAGGGACTGATTCACAAGCAGCTTTAAGAGAATGTTCACCCGCCAAGTGAGAGGTCGGACTTGTCTTTTCCGACCAAATCCAATTGCAGGTCTTTCTCTTCGAGAAGAGGCCAATGGCACTATCTCTGGTGAGGACTAACAATGGAGATGTGAAGTTGGAGCGATGGCTATAGGTCAGCTTACTTGGCTCACTGGTTTTCGGTAGCTAGTGGTGGAGTCCAGCTTTGGGTTTGACTTATGTTGTAGATCTTGGTGAGACGAATCCAATGGTATGTGGCCTCTAGTGAACTGGTCACTATACTAAATGTGGGTGGTCAATGACTGTTCACCTTTTTTATGGTTGGGAGAGTGGAGTTGAAAGAGAAAGAAAGAGAGAGAGAGAGAGAACCAGTGTAGTGGTTAGTTCTCACAAGAGCGACCTGATGTTTCTTCGGCAGCCATGGTGTGAGGCATTAGACTACTAGGCCAATGGTGGCGATCAACCGGCGTCGGCCGGATGCAGCGGCAACAAGTTGAGGAAGAAAAGGAGAGAGAGGTAAGTTGAAGGGGGAGACCTCGGTATGGGGACGATGCCTACCAGTGGTGGCTGGCTGAAGCGATGGAGGAGCTAGAGACATTGGAAGTTGAGCTCATCAGCGGGAAGGTGTCTGTGGCTGAAAAAATGATGCCATTCTCCATCATCTTCTTCATAAGTCTTTCAATCTTGTTCTTTTGGATGTGAGCATATCAGTACGTCGTAACATTGACCGGCTTGGCCCAATCCTTGAGAATGATGTGTTGATACTAGGATTGAGGAGGTGGTAGACCCTTAGGTTCTTCAAAAACAAACTGGAAAATTTATCCATGGCTCTTTGTAAGTCATGTGAAACCTTGGGTTCTTGTTCAAAATAAGAGGTTCTGTTAGCAAAAGGAATGACCTGCCTGCACGTCCTCTTCTTGTGCTCCTGTGAATGACACAACACAAGAACACAACACACTAATAGAGTACTTGTTTCTACAAGTGATCACAAAGGCATGACACAAGATAATAACACACAACACTAAAATTTTGAGCACATTTGAAATGCTTTCTCACACACATTTAGCCAACCCAAAGGGCCATATATATACATGTAAAAAAGAACTAAAAAATAAATGACATTGACTCTTGGTGGTTCCACTATGGTCATTATTGACATATTAAAAACAAAAAACTGAAAATATAATGACCATATTAAAAACAAAAAACTGAAAATTAAAATGGGCAAGGTGAAGGGGCACATGTCTTGGCACGATGGAACTTTTGGGGAATCCGAAAGTTGAACCATTCACCTTCTTCATAAAGGCAGCTGCATGCTTTTAATTTTGCATTAACTTTCATCACTCCCCCTTAATGCAAAGTTTGAAACACCAAGGTGAGACTGAAACTTCATAAATTTTGGGTATGAAAATGCCTTAGTAAACCATCTGCAACTTGCTCATTGGTTGAGCAATGCTTCAACATGATTTGACCTTTACCAACAATCTCACGAATAAAATGATGACGAAGTTCAATATATTTTGTCCGTCCATGGCAAATCGGATTTCTTGTCATTGCTATGGTTGCCTTGTTGTCACAATGGATTGGTGTTCCTTCAGTTTGACTTTGACCAAGATTTTCCAAAACTCGACGCATCCAAATTGCCTGACAAGTAGCTGCAGATGCAGCAATATACTCTGCTTCTGAAGATGATAATGTCGTCATACTTTGCTTCTTTGAACACCATGATATAGCACATGATCCAAGTGTAAAAACATAATCGCTTGTGCTCCTTCGATCATCTATAGCTCCTGCCCAGTCACTATCAGTGTAACCAAGTAAGTTAAAACAAACATCTGATTTATATCAGATTCCATATTCAGTATTTTCATGGATGTAACGCAAAACACGTTTTGCTGCACCCAAATGGTGTAATGATGGATTGTGCATGAACCTGGATACCAAGCTGACATCAAATAAAATATCTGGTTGTGTATGAGTCAAATATAACAAGCCGCCAACTAGACTTCTAAACAATGTTTCATTAGCTTTAGCAGTCCCATGAGACAAAGTCAACTTTTCACATGCATTCATAGGAGTAGAACACGACTTGCAATCTAACATTTTATACCTCTTAAGTAGGCTTAATGCATATTTTTCTTGAGAGATAAAAATGCCATAATTTGTTTGGACAACTTGAAGACCAAGAAGGAAATGCAATGAACCCAAATCTTATCATATTGTCCTTGAATTTTTGAATGAGCACATCACTTGATCCCATGTAGATAATGTTATCTACATAAGCACATACCACAAGCATATCAATGCCTTCATTTTTCAAGTATAATGTGGGTTCACTCTCACAACGTCGAAACCCATTTTTGTGAAGATATGTGTCAAGCCTCCCATACCATGCTCTTGGTGCTTGCTTGAGGCCATAAAGGGCCTTCTTCAACTTATACACTTTCTTCTCATATCCACTTATGATAAAGTCCTGTGGTTGATGTACATATACATCTTCTTCTAAAACACCATTCAAAAAACAGATTTGACATCAAATTGAAATACCTTCCATTTTAAGTGAGCTGCAAGTGCCAATACTAACTTAATAGTTTCAAAACGAGCAACAGGAGAAAAAGTTTCAAAATAATCAATGCCATATTTTTGTATATACCCTCTGACGACTAGTCTGACCTTGTATTTTTTGCACATCTCCATCAACATTATACTTCAATTTGTAAACCCATTTCACACTTATAGGTTCCTTTCCTTGTGGCAAATCTACTAGCTGCCATGTATCATTTCTCTTGATTGTATCGATCTCTTCTTGCATTTCTTTTTCTCATTCTTCTTTACCACGTGTTTCCTCATAACATGATGGTTCAGTTACCATAAAAGCAAATGAACAAGAAGTATATATGTCATGTAGAGATCGTACCTTTCTTGGTGGAGAAGACCCATCTGTAATTATTTCGACATCTTCTTCATGATCTGAATTGGTCTCTTTTGAATGAGTAGCACTTGACGTTGATGCATTTGAGTGAGAAGTTGATTCAACAAATGAAATATGTTGATCTTCTATTGTTGTCCACTCCCATGATCCATTTTCATCAGAAGTGATATCACACCGAATGATTAAAGACTTTGTTACTGGATTGTATAGTCTATAACCTTTTGAGTTATTACTATAACCCACAAAACTACATTTCTCACTCTTTTTATCCATTTTGTCTCGACTACTAGAATCAAGCAGAGAGTAGGCAATGCATCCAAAAACTTTGAAATTACTTACATCAGGTTTTTTTTTCCACCATGCTTCATATGGAGTCATATTGCAGACTGCTTTGGTTGGTGATATGTTGAGAAGATACACAGCTGTAGCTATTATTTTCCAAAACTCATTTGGAAGATGCTTCTCATTCAACATGCTACGAGCCATCTCTACCACTCTACAGTTTTTTCTTTCAGCTACTCCATTTTGTTGGGGAGTTTTTCTTACTGTCAACTGTCTATGTATGTCATGTAATTTGCAAAAATTGTCAAAATCATTTGACAAAAATTCTCCTCCTCTATCAGTACAAAATATTTTTATAGGTCGCCCACATTCTTTTTCTACAAACACTTTAAATTCCTTGAATTTTTTAAAGGCTTCAGATTTTTCAACAAGAAAAAACACCCAACTCATGAGAGAAAATCATCAGTGAATAGTAGAAAATATCTACTATTATTCAGAGATTGAGTTCTTGTTGGTCCACAAATATGAGCATGCACTAATTCTAAAGGAGTTTTTGTTCTCAATGCTTTTCCAACTGGAAATGAAAGACGATGTTGTTTTCCATACACACATGCTTCACAAATATCTTCATTATTGGTAAGATGAGGTAAACCAATAACTAATTTTTTCTGCCCCAATAACTTCAGTCCATTGTAGTGCAAGTGTCCATATCTTAAGTGCCATAACTTAGACACTTTATTCATGTCTGCAACTAAGGCATATGCATCAAAGTGTGAAAGCTCGATTGGAAACATTTTGTTCTTTGTCATGTGCACTACTATAAGTGGCATTCTTTTTTATTTCACATACATCATCATGAAATGAAATCAAATATCCTTTTTGTGCTAACTGTCCAACACTTAGTAAGTTATATGCTAATCCAGGTATATAATAAACATCATGTACCAACCTTTTACTACCACCTTTAATTGATATCTCAATTGTGCCTTTACCATTTATTTTCACCTTTTTGTTGTGTCCAAGTCAAACTTGTTGCTTCACCGATTCATCAATGACAAAACAAGCCTCTCTTTCCTGTCATATGATTACTGCATCCACTATCTAAAAACCATACATGATCAATATTTTCATTTGACTCTGTATGAGTAAAAAATAAGTTACCATCTTCTGCTTTCTCTTCCACTACATTAGCTTGTTGTTTTGCTTTATCCCAACAGTACGCTTCAGTATGACAATTTCTTTTGCAAAACACACAGTACCTATTTTTGTGGCCATATTTTTTATTGTTAGTGTCACTTCCTTCTGACTTGTTTCTGTCTACCTCAAATCTTCCTCGTCCACGTCCACGATAGTTACCTCTACCTCACCCGTGACATGCATTCTTTCGTATAGTTGCTCCCTTTCTCTCTTTGCTAAAGTCATCCAACTTGACTTGAGCTTGGAATGCTTGTTCAACACTTTTCTCAGTTGACCTGTTCATTCATTGTTCATGGGCTAAAAGAGAACCCAATAATTCATTAGCAGAGTATGCAGTCAAATCCTTAGACTTTTCTATAGCCGTAACCACATGATCAAATTTAGGCGGTAAGATCCTCAATATTTTTTCTACAATTTTATGGTTGCTAACAACCTCTCCAAAGGTTTTCATCTCATTTATAATTATCAAAGCTCTTGAAAAAAAATCTTGGACTGATTCATTGTCTTTCATAAACAATGTCTCAAACTCTTTATAGAGGACTTGGAGTTTCACTGTCATTACCTTCTTATCACCATGATATTCTTGCTTGAGAATAGTCCAAACTTCATTTGAACTAGTAGCACCAGCAATTCGAGGAAAGATAGTCTCACTTACAGCCTGTTGAAGAACAAGCAAGGCTTTTGAATCTTTCTTCCATTGCTCTCTTGATTCCACTGTCTTTTCTCCTTGTTTTGAGCTCTCTGCACTTTCTATATAGTCATTCTCAACTAACTCCTAAAGATCTTGTGACAAAAAAAAAAGTCTTCTTTTTTATGCTCCGAAAACCATAATTATGAGCGATTAAAAAATATTTGAAGTGGACATGCCATTAGCCATAATGAACAAAAATTTCCCACAGAACTTTTGTCGAACAAGTTATGTGCAGACTTTACCTTGCAGGCTTCTCTTTTGCACTTTTACCAGCAATCACGACAACACAATCGACCTGGCTCTGATACCACTATTAGCAAAAGGAATGACCTGTCTGCACGTCCTCTTCTTGTGCTCCTGTGAATGACACAACACAAGAACACAACACACTAATAGAGTACTTGTTTCTACAAGTGATCACAAAGACATGACACAAGATAATAGCACACAACACTAAAATTTTGAGCACACTTGAAATGCTTTCTCACACACATTTAGCCAACCCAAAGGGCCATATATATACATGTAAAAAAGAACTAAAAAATAAATGACATTGACTCTTGGTGGTTCCACTATGGTCATTATTGACATATTAAAAACAAAAAACTGAAAATATGATGACCATATTAAAAACAAAAAACTGAAAATTAAAATGGGCAAGGTGAAGGGGCACATGTCTTGGCACGATGAAACTTTTGGGGAACCCAAAAGTTGAGCCATTCACCTTCTTCATAAAGGCAGCTGCATGCTTTTAATTTTGCATTAACTTTCATCAGTTCTTTTCAAAGTCGAGCAAATAATAGTCATACTCTTGTTTGCAAAATCTTGAGGGTGCGTTTTAAAGATATGTACCTTTGTTGGTCTTGAGCTTTCAAATGGTGATTTTTCCTTCAATTGAGCTGGCCTTTGACTAAAGTGATTGTGTAACTCGATTTGAAACTGATGAATGTGGCTTGATGATTTCTGTGGCCTAAGATGGGCATGTCATAATAATGATAATGGTGATGGCCAAATTGAAGTCTATGTTATGTGATGTTATTGAAATGCATATGCCTGCAACCCAACCTAGACTGAGGAAGGGCCTTGTTGTTTGTGACGATGATTTGTAAAACAAGACCATGGCGACCAAAGGTCCTATTCATGATGAGACTTGAAGCCTAGCAATTGGGCCAGTGTAGGCTAAGTGCCTTGATTGTGATGACTTATGGAATTTGGTGGGAAGGCCAGCTTAGACCAAAGGTTTTAACTATGTTGTGACTCGAGACCTGGCAGTGAGCCAATATGAATTGAAAAATATCTAAATACAAATTGCTGAATGACTTCGGCCATTTTTTGCCCTAAATTACTTTGACCATATGTTGGGATTATTGCTACATTTTATTCAAAATCCATTTACCTGCTAAACATACACTTTCACTTGTTTGCCTAATGTGTACATGTGTGTTTTGATATTCTTGAGCATAATTCTGGTGTCGGGCATTATCTTGGAGGCCGGAGTTATAGAGATTGATTGGGCTAGTGTGACCTAGATGTTATCCCTAGAGCTATTTGACTATCCACCGGTGCCTAGTGAACTATGGATGATGTTGGCAGTCGGATGTGAAAGAAGCCCATTGTAAAAAGGTCAGGGGTAGTGGCATAGGAGCTTAGGTTCTCTACATTCAGTATTGTTCTGTTTGTCCTGGGACTTTATTCTCCATGAGTTAACCTACTATGTTGAGGTTGAGGCCCACGTTGATATGAGCTCCACCTAGTCTCCTGAAGAGCAGAAGTTCTTGATGGAAAGTCCTTCTCACCTGAGCTACCACATGAGGGGTTAGTCCCCATCGTATGGCAGAGAACTGTGGGAGTTCTACTATAATAGCCATACTAAACTCAAAAAGTTTTCATTTGAGGGTCACAGAGGGGCTGCCTGCTTTACCTACCTTATCCCCTGGGTGACTCTCTGACTATAAGCTACCAATGGTCAGGCTCAAACCATCCAAAGTGGGTGCAACATTGTTATTGCTAAGAAAATGTGTGTATGTATTGCAACTATTGATATTACAATGAGCATTGTTACATAGGTCATCTGTACTTGTTAGTTTTCCCCTTCCTCTTCAACTCTCTGTCATTCCTAGAGGTCTGATCCTATCTTATCAGGAAATGAGTTTTTGGGAGCCGTACCTTATTCAATGGTTGTATTAACAATTTTAAATTTTCATATTTTCAGGCACTTATCCAGCAGCCAATCAAACCCATAGATTGAGACACTCGTCCAAGGAGTAGGGGAAATTTTGAGAGAAAGATGTTTCCACCATTCTTTTTTTTTTATCTCTATTTTTGGAGGCCCTCTTATTGTGCATGTTTGTGTCATATGAGTTTGTTTACATATATGTAAATATAAAAAGCATGAAAAATTCTATTGCTCGCATTTTCACTTGAGCCATAGATTACTAGCCTTTGTCAGTGTTTGTGACATTACATTGAGAGTTGATCTCTTCATGAAATATAGTATTGAACTAAAACTATTATATATGGTTATAACATTGTATTGCAACAGTTGTTTTGACATTCTTGCTCATTTCTCAATGAAAATCAATTTTTTCAGTTTAAGACTGATCTGTTCTTGGCCTGGAAAAGTTCTGTAGAGTTTGTTGATCCTTGTTGATGCTCAAATGAGAGAAATAAATAAAATATATGGTGCATAAACATTATATTATATACTTAATGGTGGAGATATAATTGATACCAAAAATGAGTGTCTAGGTTCAACGTATCGGGATCACGATATTGAACAAGATCAAAGATTCAGCATCCAAATCTAAACAAAATCTAGAAAAAGCATCCGAGATGTGATAGAAAACTGAGATAAGAGTCCTAGATCAAATATTTGGATCTAAATGAAAATATATCATGGATCTATGATATTGATGAAGAGTTTTGCATGAAGCTCTAATGATATCAAAATCAATAAACTTAGGTATATGTGACACATGACCCATGTTTATGCAAAAAAATATTGTTTGAAATCAAATGATTGTTTTTCCCTTGCTTTACGGTTTGGATGGAGATAAACATAGATGATAGATTTGTGTGACAAATGAGTTTGAATTGAAGCTCCAAAGATACAAAAAATGATTAACCTAGCTATATGTAGCATATAACCTAAATTTGTGCAAAGGAAAGTTATCTAAAATGAAATGACTATTTGGCCCATGGTGTAGGTTTCTACAGTTCTAATGAGTTGGATCCATTGTTTGGAGTACTTTTAGATCAGCTTTGATTAAAAGTTTAGTAAAAATTCCCCTTAGAATGTTGTAAAAATCAAAATTAAAAAAAAAAACACAACTCCATATATCAATTTATAATGGGAAACTAAGGTATGTTGGAAAATCAGGTTTTCATTGAATTTTCCATAGGCAGACCTGGGGAAGCCCCACACTGAGCGTAGTTTGGACACCCAGTATCCTTGATTCAGATCTATAATCTACTTTGATTGAGATCCAAAACTTGACTTCAGATCTTCATATCTAAATTGCTCAATCTAGATCTCGATCTAGATTTTTGATCCAAGTCTTTGGTCCAAATTTTTATTCAAATTTCAATCTAGAACTTTCCAAATCCAAATAACAATATAAACCTATATATGAATCCAAGGTTTATATTCAAAGTTACTAGATGTTGACATGTCACGATTGTTAAAGAGTGTTTCTGCAATATTAGAAAGTTGAATAGCAGCTCTTTAAATATTTTCTTATATTTAGTGGACTGATTTTGTAATTGGTAAGTTACCAACCCTAATCTCTTTTAATATGAGATTAGGGGTCACCTGAAAAAAAAGAAAGTGTTCTCCTCTCTCTCTCTCTCTCTCTCTCTCTCTCTCTCTCTCTCTCTCTCTCTCTCTCTCTCGTCCCCTTCTTCATCCAATATTCAACATGGTATCAGAGCTATAGTCCTAGGGCTGTGTGATCTAGGGTTTCACGCCTAGGGTTCCCTTCTCCTCTCTTCCGCCAAACTAGGGTTTCACACCTAGGGTTCTTGCTAGTTACAAAACAAGCAAGTTGATTGGTTGGTTGGATAGGGGCTAATCACGTTTTTTTTAACATGTGAAAACGTGATTAGCACCCTTGTGTTGCTACTGCTGTCGTGGTCTTGCTGAAAGCTGCTGCCGTTGAAGGTTATCACGTCACTGAAATGGTGAATCAGATCAGATCTTGCTGCAAAATCAAATCTAACTCAAGTG
>JAANDH010000373.1:172884-280320 GCA_011799765.1 Nymphaea thermarum
GCCCTATTAGATTCACGGTGGCGGCATGCCATGCAGGAGGAAATGGATGCTCTTATCTCTCGAGAGACTTGGGAATTGGTGGATCCACCAAGGCATTGTGATGTGGTTGGCTCCAAGTGGGTGTTCACCATCAAGTATCATTCTGATGGTTCAGTTGAACGGTTCAAGGCACGTCTTGTCGCTAAAGGATATACACAGAGTTATGGTGTCGATTTCTTTGAGACCTTTTCACCCATGGCTCGATTGGGCTCTATTCGACTTATTATATCTCTTGCTGTCCAGCGACAATGGCCTTTATTTCAGTTGGACATAAAAAATGCTTTTCTATATGGAGATCTCTCTGAAACTGTCTATATGCAGCAACCACCTGGTTTTGAGAGACAGGGGGAGTGTTCCAAGGTATGCAAATTAAAGAAGGCTATTTATGGGCTTAAACAGAGTCCTCATGCATGGTTTCATAAGCTTTCTGAGGTCTTATCTAAATGTGGCTTTCGTCGGTCTCAACTTGATCACTCATTGTTTATCAAGCAAGGTACATCTGGTATAGTGATATTAATTATTTATGTTGATGATATTATTCTCACTGGGGAAAGTGATCAAGAGATAGCTCAGACAAAGGAGTTTCTTCAGAAACACCTTGTCACGAAAGACCTTGGACAACTCCGTTATTTTCTTGGTATCGAGGTGGCCCGTAGTAGTAAAGGAGTTGTGATATCTCAGAGAAAATATGCTTTGGATCTTCTGCAAGAAACAGGATTATTGGGGGCTAAACTTGCAACTCTTCCCATGAACTCTCGCATTCATATACATGACGATGAATCAGAGCCTTTTGACTCTAAATCTTACATATCTCTAATAGGAAAACTGCTATATTTGACTGTCACTCGCCCTGACATTAGCTTTGCTGTGAATAAACTAAGTCAATTCATGGAGAAACCTAGGAAAGTTCATTGGGACGCTGCTCTAATGGTTGTCAGATACCTGAAATCAGCCCCAGGAAAGGGGTTATGGTTCAAAAAGGGAGAAGGTGTTGACATTGAAGCATATNAGTGGATTGCCACTATGTTCGGGATTTAGTTCAAGAAGGAATTATTAGCACTATTCATGTCTCCTCTGAAGATCAGGCAGCTGATATGTTCACCAAGGCTCTTCCCATAGGCGAGTTCCTGAGAGGTTGTAACAAGCTGAGCATGATTGATATCTATGCTCCAGCTTGAGGGGGAGTGTTAAAGAGTGTTTCTGCAATAGAAAGTTGAATAGCAGCTCTTTAAATATTTTCTTATATTTAGTGGACTGATTTTGTAATTGGTAAGTTACCAACCCTAATCTCTTTTAATATGAGATTAGGGGTCACGTGAAAAAAAAAGAAAGTGTTCTCCTCTCTCTCTCTCTCTCTCTCTCTCTCTCTCTCTCTCTCTCTCTCTCTCTCTCTCTCTCTCTCTCTCTCTCTCTCTCTCTCTCGTCCCCTTCTTCATCCAATATTCAACAACGATCTTGTCTAAACTTTCGCTCTTCAAGGACACATGTTACCCTCCTGTTGTCTCCAACTTTCAAGGACAAGTGTCACCTTCTTATTTTATCTTCCATTCTCAAAGGACGCATGTCACAATCCTAAGAGCCCATCATATTTGGGACTCTTCCACTCTTAGATTCTTGATACCAGGCACAATGTTAAAGAATCCTTTACAATTTAGACTCTCTAATTCTCTATAAATAGATGGAGCCGAAAAGGAGACGTCCCATCAGGAGACCCACTCTCTGCCCCCATGCAGGCTGCACCAGATTTGGGAAGAAGCCTCTATTGTTGCCCACGTCCAAATAAGGAGAGGAAGAAGAAGTCGAGGTAGGATCTCTCTCTCTCTCTTTCATCATGTGTATTTATGATTTATATTATTTTTATTCGTGTTCACCATAGTCATGTTTAAATTAAAGGTTTGCAAGCTTTATCTTGTAACATTTGAGATTTTTGGACGTTTTTAGTTTTAGAGATAACTTTTTGAGTTCATAGAAAATTCGGAATTGTAAAAATTCCAAAATTTTGCTCAACTTCATAATGCTACATTTCTTTAACCAAAATCCATAATGACATTCTATAAAAAAGACTTGTTCATTCTATATGTCAAGTTTGTTTTTCTTAAATTTCATTAAATTCTAAGCTTTTTTGTTCCTAAATTTGGCCATTTTTCGAAAGTTTATTTTCTGCAACTTTTAACTGCAAAAATTGGGTCACAAAATATGTCTAAGTTGCAAATTTCATAACTTTTGATTGGTTACTTTGATTTGTGTCATGTAAAAACCAGAATTTTTATCTAGGTGTCTAGTTTCTTTCCACCTAGTTTCAGCCAACTCCAAGTAGATTTGATTGGTCAATTATGTGCTTTAGTCAAGACTATTTTTCTGCCAACTTTGTGATGTCATTTCTTTTTCTCTATTTAATTATTTTCAAAATTTTCAATTCATGTTGATACTCTGTTATATAGAAAATCTGCACATTAAATTTTAGGCAAAACCTAGTTGATTTGATATTCTTTCCGTTGTTCCAAATTTAGTCAAGGTGTCAAGTCATGAAATCAGTTTTCTTTCTATTATTTTATGTTTTTTATATTTCTACTCCGAGTTCCCAATGTCATAATTTTTTTTACCCATACATGTTTTTCTGATCTGTAAACTTCTGATGATTCTCTATTGTAGAGGGAGTCTACAGACCAAATTTCAGCTCAATGAAAATTAATTTAATAGGATTTTGGTTGGACCAAATGTACCTGTTTAATCTATTTTACACTATTTTTGTAATTTCTGATTTTTGTCATAGCTTTCTAGTCTTCTACCTTTTAGATCATAAATGGTTTTCCAAATCTATCACTTGGAGTTGATTGTGTCATGTTGAGAGAGTCTTCTAACCAAATTTCATAACAACCTAACATGGTTAACCTAGTTTTTCAGTCTGTCAAAGTCACTTACCTAGTCATGTTGTCATGTTTTCCAAAGCCAAATTTTTATGTTTCAGCTTGTTATCCATGGTTCAATTTGATTTGAAAGTTTAACTTTGATTTATCTCATATTTTAAACATATTTAAGTTTTGTAACATGCCCTAACTCTAGTAGAAGGTGCCTAGGCTTGCAAATCATAATTTAACATGTTAGTTTACATTATTGTTATTGTGCATATCGCGTTTGATTTTTAACATTATAATGATCATTTGATTTCAAATTTGCTTTTGAATCAAGGAATTCAAGCTATCTCAACATGTGCCTCAAGACAATAGTCATTGCACCTGTATTCATGTTCTAGCTTGGCTTCTACATGGGTTCAATTTTCAAAATCATGCATGCTGGAATTAGACGTTTTGTTATGCCCTATAATATTTGGATTGCATTCATATAGTCTACTTTCAGTTTGCATCATGCTTTTAACTTTGACTTGTGCACCTAGGCTTAAGTCCATATGAGAATCAAGTCAGGCTACACGCATGTGATAATAGTCCTTTCATAAACTTGATATGAACTGACTTTCATAATGACACACATTTTCAAAAACATAGTCTTGAACTACACATTTTCAGAATTCAACCACTTTTCAACCTATTTGCACTAGGGGTAGACATGATTGAGATCTAAATCATAAATTGAACCTAACCAAAAACACATTTGGTTTACTCAATGCCTTAATCTATCATCAAGCCTACTATAATCCATGTTAGAATCCAGTTAAAAACCTTGATCCTAGAGAGGTTCACCTGAATCCCGTTTTTCAAGCTAGATAGGTCCTGTGAGCCAAAATGGATTCAAACCTTGTGAAATGAATTTTAAACTTTCAAATTTGAATTTGAATCTAATTGAATCCAGATTTTAAAATTGGATCTTAATTTGGATACTGCACTGGAGTATCAGATCTCGATTTCAAGTAACTTGGATCATGATTTTGGATCTTACACATAATTAGATCTCAATTTAGATTTTACATATTGTATATAGAAATTTGGATCTTAGGGCATGGAATTTGGATCATGATAGGATTAGACCCTAATTTAAATTTTGGATTTTAGATCTCCACAATATTTGGACTTAAATCTCACATTTTATAAGTTTGGATTTTAGAATTGAACGTAGATTTAAATCCCAACCTGAGTTGACCCCTTAGATCCAAAACCCAAATTTCAAACCTTTAGTTTTAGATCTTTAAATTGGATCACCAAGAGTAAATTTGTATTGTTCGTGAATCAGACCTTAATCTCAGATTTGGATAAAATCAGATCATAGACTTCTTTAGGTTCAGCACCCAAAGATCTTAGAAGCCTGATCTCAGTTATATTGGACCATGTTTTCAAGCATTCATATTAGATCTAGGAACCATTGCATGGATGGATGATGATACAGATCACGAACTACATCCTAGGGTGCTGCATATGTATTCCTTCAGTTCATGATCTCCAATTTCTAATGTATCATAGATTTTGCAAAATTTTATTTTTTTTCATAGCTAGGATACATTAGGATCTAGACAACAGTCATAACTTAGAATCTCGAACATTTAGTCTAGTAATAGATATGATTACCCTTGTTAAAGGCACCAGGGATGGCCAAATCTCATACCAAAAGGTTGATTCTTATCTCTTAATTTTCCACAAGAGATAAGACAAGTAAATTTTTCTTTTTTTTTTCATATGAACAGTCATTTGTAAGTTTGCATGTAAAGATACAATGAAGTTACAAACCAAGTCAAAGCTGGAGGCAAGAACAAAACACTTTTAGAAATAAGCAAATAAGAAAAAGAAGAAGAATATAGAGAGGGGAAGGAGATATAGAGAGACTCACCGATCAAGCCGTCAATAGGAGGCTTGCCAGTTGTAGATGGCAGCTCAAGCTTTGCTAGCAGCTTCCAATGCTAGAGCATGAAAAATGAAAAGGGAGATCAGTTCTCTTAATCTCAGGTCCAAGTACTCTACTTGTTCAATTTCTTCCAACGGAAGGGGCTTTGGTAGATGCCATCAGCTGCTATACATCACTAGCCACCAAATATCGCCTACCCAGAATGACTACACAGGCTGCCCCCTATCGGTGCCAGACCTTGAGAGCAAGACACACAGAGAGAGAGAAAGAGAGAGAGAGAGAGAGCGGAGAGAGATTAAGAAGTTGAGAAGGAGACACCGATACCCTAATTCCCAAGTCGTGAAATTTAAAACCCTCAAGGGCTCAAATGTTGTGTTCAAACGAACTGAGCAGCAAGTTGAAAATAGAGTCGAGCTTCATAAACTCAAACTTGACTCTTTGACTAGCTCAAGCATAAATTTGAGGTTAGTTCGACTCATTTATTAAATGATTCAAGCTCGAGTTGAGTATATTTGAGTGAGTTCAAGTCGAACCCAAGTTGGCTCAACTCATTGTTCATTCTTATCAAAGAGAGGTTTGTTTGGGGTGCCACCATACCTGATGTGTGTCTCAAAAATAAAAAAATCATTCCAGCTTTGGTGCTTCTTGAATCAACCTAGAAGCTCCAGGCCTACCTGCAAAACTCCAAACCATAAGTGTCACACCCCAACCTTTTTGACCCTCAAACACAATTTTTTTTTTCTAACATAATGCGTTGAAGTGTGACCACACTACAATTCAAAAAGAGGGCGCTATGCCATTCAAAACAATGAGACAGACTTTCATTTATATAACAATTTTGATTCATACAAAATCACATCTATGTGTATGACAAAAATGCCCCAAACCATATAATTGATGTCTAACAAAAACAAGACATCAATACAATCAAAATAAGACGTGTCGGCACTACAAAAGACCCAAAACCTCCCCAGTAGGATGTGAGTAAAGTCATCTACTCAACCTGCTGCCCCTGGTCCACCAAAACCTGAAAAATAAAACAACAAAAGGCTTAGCCTTCGCAGTATGACAACAAGTCAGAAAAATTCTAAACCCTCTTAGGTAAGACTTAAATATGAGAACAATCATAAAAACAATCTCTCACCATGTCGTGTCAGGGCATAGTCACATCATTTGCCAAGAAGGCCTCTAACATAGACCACGACATGTAAAGGTCACTCAATGGCCACAATAACACAATTTCAAACACATGCAAAGTATGCTTAAACATTTCATTTGCATTCATAAGCACAACATTCACATGCACATCAATCACATACATTCATATACACTACATTTTCATTAACTTCAGTGAATTGACAGTTCCTATGGGTGCAAACACAGACACGTGCACACTGCGGGTGGCCTACAGCAGAGAGACAACCCCCATGGAGGCCCATAACAGTATGGATCCATTCACTCGCTGCTGCGGTAGAGCACTCATCTATAGATGTGTGAATTCCAAGGAGAGATGCTCAACCTTCGCTAGGACACCCAAGTTGGGAAGGTGGGAGCCCAACGCTCCAAGCACAACACGCAACAGTACCCTCAGGCCTTGCACCGCCTGCTTTTCGAACAGGCGAGACCAATGGCGAAAGTGGGACGTCTCCCAAACACATTGCCACAACCCACTGACCTCTCATCTCTTATTCTTTCATTCTTATCATTATAATTACACATTCATAAAATGACTGGCTAGCCCATGAGGTTGGTACACTCTACAAGTGCATCCACACCTCCAGTTGCGTCCACACGAGGTCTACACAAAACATTAAACGTCATAGCTAGCTGTCAGACAATACAGATACAACTTCCCTCCAATGCATTCATGTGCATCATTGCCCGCGGTAATGTGTATGCCACAAAGCACTACATTCACATCAATTATCACATCAATCACATCTTTGAAAAACTTAGCCAAACCACAGAGAGTAGTCTCGATCTGTGATTGGCTCGTAGTTGTCCTATGCAGTTATCATTCTATGATACTTTCTAATGCATAATTAGGGTCGATGAGACACTCGACTCGATACCCCACCTCATATATCCTAAACAATTATAAATTCTAGCATGCACATGCAAATGCGTAACATTTTCAAAACAAGCTTCTAATAGTTTTTCAAACAAATCATATCATATATCAAATCATTTGCATGCATACACACATTCACTTACAAAACAATCAATCAATCACATTACAATCCTAGGATCCCACAATTCTAGGAACACACATTTACACATTTTCTCCAGGCAGGGATTTGCCTGGAATGCTGTCATACCTGTCGTGCGTCCACAAAACTTTTCAAAATGCCTTGAGCTTCAAATCTGGTTGCTCAAGGTCGACGGGATGTGCCCGGTGCACCTGCAGACATAAGCAAAAGATAAGATTTCTACTAGTTACTTTTACAATCTAAACAAATATAAAACAAAATCATTGAGGCACATGTCATCACCTCAAGAGGGTGTCGACGGGTAGTGTCGATCTACAAGCCCTCAAATAGGTCTCCTCCTAACTTTTTGATGTTGCCACCAAACATCAAAACTCAATGCTTCGATCAATCCATCACTAACACATTTCTCATTAATTTTTTTTAGTTGAGGCGTCTTCCAAATAGTACACCCAACTTACTTGTTCTCTTTCAACTAACACAACAATACGCCCGTCGACAATATCTTGTGCCACATGCTCACCAAAATGATTCTAAATCTTCTCACCCACATCAAATCTCTACCATGCTTCTCTATTGCTTCAAAAATCAACACATCATGCTAGAAAAACACTTATACACATAGATACTCGTCTTCTCAACATAGTCATAACTTTCCCAAAATAGCAAAGTCGCTAACATGCATACCAAATCATCAATTCTTAATCCTAGCATGCTTAAACGATAATTATACATGCTCTAATAAATAATATTCAATAATCTAGGCTCAGTTAAGTCTTGCTCACCCCAATCTTGGACTCAAAACTGTTCCAATGATCTTGGCAGCCACCTCAAGTGTTCGATCACGTGCCACCGCCAAAGATTGCTGGCTGTCTTCACCACTAACGCCCTCACTTCATTGGTATGAGGGGAAAAAGTGTCCCCAAGCTGCGGTTCTAAACCCAACGACCACCAAAATAATCAAAAACAGCAATAAAGAGGTTAAAAGAGGACCTTCCGCAGTGAAGAGCTGGTTCAGTTGAAGATGAGGGACACTCAGAGTGAGGGAAAACCGGCGGGAAAGAGAGAGTGTGCAAAGGGAGAGTGCCCGACTGAGGGGATGCCGATAGAGGGGAGACTGACAGGGAGAGGGTTCAGGCAAATGGGAAAGACAGGCAGAGGGGAGGGAAATCGAGCGGGGGCAATGGGAGAGATGGTGAAGAGGAGACAGATGAGACGAGGAGGGAGCTCTAGCAGAGAGAGAGAGAGAGAGAAAACGTGTGGCAGAGGGTGTTGACGAAGAAGGGAGAGGCTGCGTAGGAGGGAGGAGGAGGAGAAAGATGAGGAAGGAGGAAGAGGCAGAGAGAGATCAGAGGCTTACCCGTGCCGCTGCCGCCGTCCTCATTACCGCTCTGCACCACCTCCGTCTTCTTCTTCTTCTCTGCACTGGCATGAGAGGCAACCAGGAGAAAGACGAGGGAGAAGAGGGAAAGGCGAGGGAGAAGAGCCCTCGTGTCGGGCTCTTTCACGCCAAAGGGTTCGGGTCCGGGTCTAGACCCGCTCCAACCTGACCTGAAAAATAAAATGAGCGTTACAATAAGTCTTCAATGTGCATTGTTCAACACAGTCCCTAACTAGGTAGAAAAACTATAAATAGCCAAAAAATGGGTTTGAGTAATGTGGTGGGGGTAAATCCCCAACCATACAATCCCTCGTGTTCTACCATTTTGATTTTAAGTGGTAGTGACACAACTCAGACCATTCATCATCAATTTGAATTCTCCACTTTGACCATAGGCCAAATAGAAGCCATTATGAGATCTCCCCACTTCATCTTTCCTTCATTCTTACAATGGCTTCGCTTACCTACTCATATTCTAAGTCGGAACTTGTAAATGTACCATGAACATGCCTTCCAAAGCCTGCTGATCACAACCTCTTGAAACCAGGCACATTATGCTACCTAAGTAGATGTGTATACACACACACACACTCTCTCTCTCTCTCTTCTCCTTTCCACATATAATCACAAACTCACAATTCACATAGGTTACACCCTTTTTCTTAACTCAAATGCGATAGGCTCCAATTCCTTCAATCATTACTTCATGTGTATTTGTCATATTGGTAACATCTCTCAAATTTAATTACCAAACAATGTTCATCTATTTTTTGTACTATTTTGTTGTTATTCAAAATTTGACTATGAACCGTTAATCTACACGAAGTCTGATTATTTATGTGAAATTATAGATTGTCAAATGCAAAAAAAAGGTATCAGCTATATAAGCAACATTCTTTTTGCAAAAGAGGGATATACCTATAGCAGTGTGAACAACCATTGGATCTCATGGTATGGCCACTATAGACTTACACAAATGAAAAGAAACACAGTTTTTGCCGATGAATCCTGCTCCAATAACAAAGGAGGCACTGCAATGATATTGGTAATGACCCATACCCTTGGGAAAGGCTTTTTTCGAGCAACTGCAACCTTCAATATCTGAGGGCATAATCATTGCCAATAAAGTTGTTGACAATCACATTGGATGTATTTGCAATGGGAAAGGACACTATCAATATTATGGTTTTTTGTAGTGAGCTTTTGTCATAGTTCCAACATTCTAACAAATTGCTGCCATTGCCAACATCAAATTCTCCTCAAATAATGGAGGCATTGCCAATGAAATTGGTGACGGCCCACACCCTTGCAAATGGCTTTTGCTAATGTCATAAAGGCCATGACAACCTCCAATATCCGCTAGGGCACAAGCCATTGCTAATAATGGTATTGACAATGGCCTTGTGGCTATGGGAAACACCGAGGGCCATTGTCAATAGTATTATTGTAGTGAGCTTTTGTCAAAAGTCCAACCTTCTTACGAAGTTGTAGCTTCAAACCCCATGGAGGCCACCTTTTGTATGAAATTTATGTGCATTTAATGTTATAAACTCATGTTGGTACATTTGGCTAGAGCTTTTGTCAAAACAACCCAACATTGTGGCCCATTGCAGCTTCGAGATGTATAGCAACCGGCTCATGGGTGGGGACCGCTTCATGTCACTACAACAATTAATAGGTTTAAGAATAGATCCCTAGCATTGGCTGAAGAACCATTGCTAGATTTGTAAGATTGTAAAGTGCAAACAGTCAATCTTGGTTTTAATTTGGTGTTTCATCCTTAATCTCTTAATCTCTCCTTTCCTTGATTTTTTTTCATCTCCCCTACCTTTTATCACTTGAATCCTGCTCTCTCTCTCTATCTCTCTGTCTTTAGATCTATTGATCGAGCGACAAATTTGCTCATTGTATTTTTCTCTGCTCTTTCTCTATGTTCTCTCAATCAATGGATCAATCATTGATGGCTTAATTAAAAACCAGTTGCAGTCTCTGTCTGTTCCATCTCTCTCTCCTTGCATCTCTCACTTTCGATATCTACTTCTCTATAACTGTCTCTCTTGTTCTCTCTTTTTGTTTCTCGATCTACATCTTTCACTCACTATCGATCCCATTGATGTTGTCATCCCTGCTAATGTCACCTGCATGATTCCACCTACGCTAAGATGATGTTCTCTTTCATACCTTAACAGGAGAATCTTCTCCACTAGCTACTTGCATGAACATAGATCAAGTGATGTCCTTTCCTCAGACTAATTGAAAAAATTTCCTCAAGCTGATTTTGACATTTTTCATAGCGTTTACACAGACATCTTCCTTGTATCACCTCTTTTGGCAACTATCTGTCTACAAAAGCCCTAGCATCTTGCTCCAGTGACTCCCTTGCAGCAAACTTCGCTTTGGTCAGTTTTTCTTTCTCCTTTCACAATTGTTTCTTCCAGAAAAGATGTGTGCCTCATGTGAAGATTGATGCTCTTTTCCCCCTATCGCCTACTGCTGTTATGATTGAGGTTGAAGCTCCTTTCCTCCTGTCATCCATGTTTTTGTTTCTGATTTAAAATAGAGTAGATGTTTGTAGATAGGAGCTTGGTAATTTTTTCTTGACTCATTAGCTATTGTGTGTGTTTTTTGATTCCATATTCTATGGTAATTTCATTTTTCATATATAAACTTGTGGTAACTGATGGCCACTGAAACATGCATAGCCTGGAAGAGGAAGAAAAATGGAAGAGAAATCCTCTTCATAAATTTTGCTTAGAAAGTGTATGTTGTGAATTTTCCATTTATTTTCAAAGAGTTTCATGTTTGTGCTTCCAAATTGTTCTCAACCATAGCCTGGGAGAATGCAATTGTTAGAAACTATGAGATTACACAACCAGATTGAGGATAAATATAGATGTCCTACTTATGAAAAAGTCTCTATAGGAAGGTAGATCACTAAAAATCAACAGTTGTATGCTCTTTCTTTTTTTTTTTTCCCTTAAACATGGGTTAGTTGACACTTGACACCAATTGTAGAACACCCAACTTTTAGGCTATTGTCTCAAGTGCGTGCCTCACATGAAAGGAAGAACTCTTAGCACACTTATTCATGTTTACTCTATAATATTTGATGGCCATTGAAGTCCTCAGGTTGCAGTTATGCTAAAGTAGAAAATATTGGATCAAATTTCAAAGCTAATGAGTATTTGATCATCAATCTTATATCAATTTCCATAGAATCTGCTCAAATATAAGATGTTAGATCATGCAATTATCAAATTTGGATATGTTTCTTTAGAATTTGGTTGTTAAATAAAATTTACTAGATCCTTAACCTTGGATTTCGGTTCATGAATCCCAATAACATGCTATGACATCTTGGGTTTCCATAACATCTCTCAGTTCAATTAATAGAACAAGAATAATAACAAATCTCTTAAATTATGATTGCAAGTCCTAGATTCAAATCTAGTTTCCTTTTAATAGGTCAATGTCCTACGCCCCAATCCTAGTAGATATTGGGCTCCAAGTCTATACAACTTAGTTTTCTTATGGATCATATTAGATTTAGGACATTGGTTTGCATTGATATATGAGAATTCAGACATGGAACAGGATGAAGTTCTCCTTGTTCATCAGTCTACTTCTAACATCTATCTAGGTTTCAAAACAGGCATGATTTCAAAATTAGGATACATTTGATTTCTTAGATTGTGGACAACTTTTAAACTTAGGAAGTGGAACATTTCAGTCTAGTCCTTGATTTGATTACTTTTGGTAAAAGGTGCTACGAACGGTCAGACCTCAGATTGATAGGTTGGGTTCCATCTCTCCAAATTCTACACAAGGAAAATGGAGGCGAGTATAGGTAATTACATTTGATATATAATGGTCTGCATGTAAGTTTGAAAAATTTTATATGTAGACAACCCAAAAATATGCAAACACATCTGTTTGTAGCATAAGGGTTCGAACTATATTAAAAAAGTTGCCGATGCTTTCTTTCTGCAACTCCACTTTGTTGATTGGTATGTAGAAAGGTGAATGGAAGTCGAATTCCATTTTCAAAGTAAAATTGAGTAATATTAGGGGCTTAAACTCAACAGCACTGGAACAGACTTAACAATAGAATCAAACAAAGATTTTATTTCAACAATGAATCGTCTTTACGAAGGAGAGAAATGGAGGACAATAAAGAGCCCAAAGCTGGAGGCATGAAGGGGAGAGGCTGCATAGACACAATGGAATGGAGTGAAGAAGCGAGACATGTAAGGTTTGCCTTTGGCGAACAAAAAAGATAGACAGCAAGTGAGAGAGGCAAGCAAATGACAAGACATTGAATAGAATGGGGAACTATTTGTCACCAAGTCTACAAAACAGCAACAAAGGAAATACAAGCACATAGATGAAAATTATAGGAAAATGTGAGATTTTAGCGGCAGATATCAGACCTGTGTTAAGGATACGTTTATGCCGACACATGGTGTGTTCTATGTGTTGGGAATAGCATGGTGTTAAAGGACAAATTTGGTGAAGTGTGCCGTACTCTAGCAAACATGAAAGACGAAATTTGGGTTCGGATTGATAAATTAATAGGTCCGATCCGTTGACATCCACTGATGATGGCGACTTCCTCAGGCCAGTGGTTGGCAGCAAAGCCTTGGGACTGCCAAAGCCTGTGGCAAAATGTAGCAAAAAAATATCTTCGATCGATCAAAATCTTCTATTGGAATAATCCACTTCGCGACTTCCTCAGGCCAGTGGTTGGCAGCAAAGCCTTGGGACTGCCAAAACCTGTGGCAAAATGTAGCAAAAAAATATCTTCCATCGAACAAAGTCTTCTATTGGAAAAATCCACTTCATTTAATGCATGGTTCTGATCTGCCAACACATTTCACGCCCACAGTTTCAGTTTCTCGGTGTACCCCTTTGGAAACGGTTCAGCTTGAAAGTTGAAACCAAAGGATGTTTACATGGTCTCAAAGGCTCAAAAATTGGGAAGAGTACTCAAAAGTTGATTACTTCGTTCAGTGTTTCATGATAAGGTCAAAATATCAGCATACTACTTCATTTCTTAAAAATCAGATTTTTGAAGATTGATAATATGCCAACTTGGTAATGGCTTTTGCCGCATAAACCTCTTTGGCATTCTTGGTTTTTTGTCTATGTTCTTCCCATATATTCACTTGTGGTGCATAAGATAAGGGGTGACCTAAAATGAAAGTGCAACTAGTGAGACCTACGTATATCAAATGCTTCTCCGGTTGATAGGTACGTAATGAAAGACACAATTACAAGTGGCTATATAACTTTTGAAGCTGCTTAGTATTTGAAAAGCCATAAATAAACAATTAAGCTTACAAAATAACTCAGAAACAACATGCCTGAACGGTGAAAGGCATTAAAGCATGTTTAAGAAAACAGTTTCACACCTAAAAAATAAAATAAATTTTAATAAAGAGCTTTCTCAATCTTTGTCTCTGTTAGTTTCATTTTAAATATTTCACCCATCTTCCAGCTGTGATTCTAAAGATACAAGGCAGAATTATATAAAGTTATTGGGAAGTCGGCTTAAAAAATATGGAAATGATCTAGTAGAAATGTTTATTTAATAACTGTTTTTGTAAAAAGAGTTTCTAAAGTACATTTTAACATTTTCAGTGATGAAGCGGCTACGTATAATTTGTCAATATCTAGTGTATTTGTAAATAATATAAAAAGTTGTACGGACATTTTTTAAGGAGGTTGAATAATGATTAAAAACGGTTTCAAAATTGGACAGAATTTTCAAGTATCTTCTCTTTTCTTAAATGTAATGAAGTTTGAGGTAAAAAAAAATATCGGTAGAAAAATAAGTGATAAAGTGAACGAAAAAAAAGGTCAGAAAAATAAAGGGGTAAGAAAGCCGTTTCAATTCCAAATTTATGCCGAAGTCGTTAAAAAAGAAAAACAAAAGAGGGTCCAGGTTAAAATGGATAAACATAGGCCAAATACATGAGGTTGTTGCAGCATGGTTAAAAAATTTATCAACCATCCACCCCACATTTGAATTTCTTTAAACAATGTTAGACATATCCTAAATAATAATGTATATATTGCTCATTGTGAAATAAGGAGGCAGGAAGCGGCGCATTTGAATTTCCCCAAATAATATTATTTATGACCAGCTCATGGTGATAAGGAGACGTAGAGAGATCAGGTCTGTTTCTATGTGCGGAGGCAAAAAAATGAGATCTTTCCACGCCCACGTGTTTGACGAATGGTTCACTGGCCCCCGCTGAGTGGGCACCGCCAGCGTGTCTTTGGATAGCCTCAACGGCGTTGGATGCAGCTCAAAAATATCTGCGTCCGAGATATTTTTCGGTACTGACGTGGCATGGTATGACATAAGCGCCACGTGTAAAGAGATGCCAGCTGGAACTATATTACGTGCTCCTCTCCTTCCTTCCCTCGACAGAGTCTCTCTCTCTCTCTCTCTCTCTCTCTCTCTCTCAGGCGCGCGCGCTTCTGGAGACAACCATGAGATCGAAGCGAAACGGTCGCGATCCAGGCGGTCTAAAAGACGTGCCCGTAGTGGATGGTGGCGGTGGTGGGAGGGACCTATGTGGTAGCGAATCGGAAGAGGCGTCATCCGGAGTGACCCAGGAGCTTGGCGGAGAGCGGCCGCTCAAATCTGAAGGAGCTACCAGTATGGTATTTTTTCTTTTCGTGGACTTGTTCTTGCTGATGATTTTCATTTTCTGGTTTTAATCTCTGAGAAATGGATTTCACTTTTTGCTTGCAAGTTTTTTCATTTTGTTTCGTTTTTTGCACGAAGATATGATGCTCGTAATAATTCGTTCAGGGTTTTATGGTTTCTTGTGGTGCTTTAAGATATGACAGAAAAGGATGAGTTTCGTTGTGCTTTTCTTTGGGCATCCAGAACCTCTCTACAGGAGCTTGTTTCACACTTTTTTCTTGGCTTTCTTTTGTTCAATGGGAGAAAGATTAATAGACTATGATAAATCCGAATTTTTATGCCCCTTCTTTTTTATTTTTGTTCGTGCGGCTTTATTTCTGGGAGAGCAGTTTTTATTTTTGTCGGTGCGGCTTGATTTCTGAGAAAGCCTGTTTGAAATTTGTGTACGTGGGTGTGTGCGCTTTTCTTTTTCCAATCTCTCGATTGATTTCTGAAGAAGTATATTTGTCATTTCTTTTTAATGGCAATTTATTAATCCCAAATTGATCTCGGTTTGAGGAACTCCGTTTTGTTCCTTCTTGTGTCTTAGTAGTTAGAAGAGACAGAACAGTCTTTGTTGGTTGATTCCTATAGGGGGTATAATTTGGGAAGTTAAATCTAGAAAAGCCTTGTCCTTCCTTCCTGTAACCCCAGATTCCAAGGAGTAGCTTTATCTTGTAACTCCCCTTTGATTTCTCTTCATCATGCAGTTGAGGTTGATATTGGAGTGACATTTCCCTACTTGCGTTTTAATGGTTAGAAGACATAGAACAATTTTTGGTGGTTGAACCATTATGTTTCCAAAACTGGTGCGGTCTTTGCAAAGATAAATCTAGACAAGTATTCTCCTTCGTGAACTTTGTAACCCTAAGTTCACAGGGTACCTTTCCTTTTGATTTCTCTTAATCATGCACACATTGAGTTTGAAACGTGAAAATGTTTGTCATTGTGATGGATGAATTCTGCTTGCTGTATCCTATATTGTTTTTATTGCTAAAACTCATGATGAGAGCTATTAAAATGCAGGCAGCAGATTCTGCAGGGACTGAGTGGACGGATGAGAAGCACAAATCATACCTTAATTCCATGGAAGCATCTTTTGTCAGGCAACTTTATGATCAGGAGTGTTTTTCTGGACACCCGATGAATTGGTTGTCGAAGAAGAGAAAGCTGCTTAACCAGAGACCTACACAATCAACCATTGGCAGTTCGCCTTTCAGCCAGGTTGAAAAGTCAAACTGTCTGGTTTGTAGCATGCATCTTCGTGTTTTTTGCTTATTGAAGATTGTGGTCTCCTCTTCCAGTTCAAGGTTCTGCAAGAGGGTTGCTGGCAGAAGATAAATTTTGATGATACGAGTGCTCGATCAGATGCAGCAAAGGACAAATGGCAGCTCTTTGCTAATCCGTGGATCCAACATTTTGCAACGGCTTCTTCAAACAAAATGCACACCATAACACCATCAAAATTTTTGGGGAAAGCATCTTGGGAGGCTGAAAAGAGAACATGTTACGAATGGAATGAAGGGGTGTCAAGTTCATCTCAAATCAATGTCGGACAGATACCTGCTGATTGTTCAAGGAAGCACGTAGTCGAAAATTATGGCAACACTACAGGTATCCGATAGCCTTCTGAACAGTACTGGATCCTTTAGCCTATCTGCCATATATATGTGCATTTTAGTTTTCCGTGTTCTATTGTAATTGTCCTATGTCCTATGCCATCCTTGGATTCTACGGTTTAATATTTGCATTCATCATATAAGGGGTAATAAGACCTTGATGTTTTCATAGTCATGCAGGTTTGCTGAATGGTTATGAAATGTATAATGGATTTCTGCCATTTTCTGTAAGCTTGATTGCACAGAGTCCAGTCAGTCCAAATCACACGATTGCATGAAGATCCATTTTTTATGCTATTGTTATAAATACACATTGATGGTTTAAAACTCCATGGTGCAATTTTACTTGATCCGAAAGAAGCTTGTGGGTATGGGTCTGGTTTAGGCACATGTTTGTTTCAACCTATCTTTTTCTGTAGTTATGTCATGCTTGAAAAAGAGACAACCTGGGGCCCCTTCTTTTGGATTATTCAATATGAAGCACAAAAGCAGGACAAGTGAAAAGTTGTGTGAATACACTAGCAGGGCCAGTAATTCAATCTGGAGAAGCTTAAGTCTGTAGAGAACCTAGCCTCAGCTTTGGTTTGGTTAATTTTTGTCTTGTCCTCTGTCTTCTACTCCATAGCCTTTCCATGGTACTGAGGTTGTTTCATGCACATTGTCACTTCTGGATCATTAGTTTCAGCAGGTAGTTCTCTCTTCACTTATGAAATAGTTTCCTGCTCGTGGTCTTATATTTGGTTATTGGAAAGTCAGTACCTTCATATCCAAATGAACATTGTAATAACTGTAAAACTGACTTGCATGCTAAGATCACCTTAATTATTTTAATGTTTTTGAAATTGTGGTTATTTGGAGTTAAGCTTCAGTATCTATTAGGTTTTGGCAGTTTGCACTAGGTAGTTTTAGTACTTCATGCTATAGATAACTAAAGCACTGCACTCTATAGATAATTAAAGATTTGCTTTGTGCATCAGCTTGTCATTTCACCCTAGGGTAGGATTAAGTTTAGTGGCAGGCTGGGATCTTTTCTTAGTTGTTTGTTTTTTAGTTTGGAAGACTGGTTACGTATAGGGTGAAGTAAGGCTGGGCAACGGGCAGGCCTGATAAGGAGTAGGGCTTGGGCCAGGCCACAGCATGTCACTGCGACCTGGGCCTGGGCTCGGACCGACTACTCGAAACCCGAGCCCCGTCCTGGCCCTGTTAAAATTAAAAAATATTTTTTAATATAAAATAGTGTATAAATATAATTAATCATAATAAATGTGTATATTCATATTTATAAATCAATAACGTAATATCTAAAGCAAGTTATCGGGCCGAGCCGGGCCAGCCCGGCCCGGCTAACAACTTATTGGGCCAGCCCGACACCCAATTTTCAGGCTCGGGCCCAGCCTTAGGGTGAAGGTTCAACTATTCAAGCATGTGGACTAACTGTGAAAAGGTAATAAAATATTATTTCAGTCTCCTTGCTCCTATGTTACATGGGCACGACCATAGTCACAAAAACTTTCTCGCGTTTTAAACAGTGAGGTTTTTCTTGGTTATATATGGCGAGCTTGAAAAAACAGAAAATATACGGGAAGACTACAATAAATTTTAAAAAATTAAAAAAACTAAAAATGATGAAAAAATAAAATAATTGAGAAACTAATCACACAAACATTAGAAAATAAGTGGATTTGCAACAAATAAAATTAGAAAATGGAAAAAACAATTTGGCTTTAAAAAACATGAAAAATGAATAAAATGAAAGAAAAGGGAAAAAACATGTTTTTCTCATTTTTAACATTTTTTAAAAGTTTTAAACAGCTATATTATTGCATTTTTTCTCAATTTTCTGAAAAAAACGTGTTTTTTTTTTAGAAAAGACGTTTTTGTGTGCCTGGTGCAGACATAGGTGCAGACCAATTACAGAAAACTTGGGTGCAAGGACACAACTATGTAATCTATATAATAGTGATAGCCTATGTCACCTAACTGCAGGGTACGGATGCAGGTGTGGGATGCGGCAAATCCAAAAAAAAATTAAGTGTGGGTGTGGATATATATATATATACATAATACTCTATAGCAGTGTTATCCGTATCGTACGATACGGACGCGTATCGTACGATACGGACGCGTATCGTATAGGTCAAGAAGACCTATACGATACAGGTATAATTTGCGATACGCGTGCGTATCGCACACGTATCGCACGATACGTGCGATACGGGGGCCGTATCGCACGATACGTGCGATACACCCCCGTTTGCATCTTCTTTTAAAACATACGCTCCTCTCTCTCTCTTTTCTTATTTCTAAACATTGCAAGAGACGTGGGAGTGGGAGATTTTCTCCATTTGCATCAAGATTTGCCGGTGAAGAAGCTTTATTTCTCGTTGTGGGNAAAAATCTTAGGCTGCTTAGTATGTTATTTTGATTTTTGAATGTTTGATTTCTTATTTTGGAATGTGTTATTCTTAATAGTTCATACTTCATAGTTCATATACATGAATGATGAATGTTCCTTTAAATACATTTTCCTTGAATTTTCTGTTTTTTACTAGTTTTTTTCGGATTTTTTAAGATTTTTTCTGATTTTTTTTCTATTTTTTAATATTTTTTACAAATTAAAAAATTAATTTTACGATACGTTACGATACATTTACGATACGTTACGATACGACGTATAGGTCAGCCCGACCGATACACGATACGATACGGCAGTGATAACATTGCTCTATAGATAATACTCAAAAACAGCATTCCGTAATAATTAAATCTATTAGCTGCACATGTAGGAGGCTAATATATCTTAGCTGCACATGTAGGAAACTAATATATAACTCAAAAACAGCATTTCATATGACTTTCTTTGCTGCACGGCTGCCAGATAAAACTCATACAAGCACAAAAAAAATGTTAATAACTAATATATAACTAAGATATGACTAAATAACTAATATATAACTAGTCACAAAAAACACGTTTTTTTCAAAAAAAAAACGCGATAAATTAAATGACTGTATAAAACTAAAAAAAAAAACAGCGTTTTTTTTGAAAAAAAAGTTAAAAACGAAAAAAGTGCTTTTTTAACCAATTTTTAACGCGCTTTTTTTGTGTTCTTTCACCTTTTTTTCACTTTTTCAGTTTTTTTAATGCCAAACACTTTTTTTTTCATTTTCTATTTTTTATTTGTTATAAATCTACTTATCTTTTGATGTTTGTGTTATTAGTTTCTCACTTATTTTATTTTTCCCCGTTTTTAGTTTTTTAAAATTGTTAAAAATTTACCGTATTTTTCATGGTTTTTTCAAGCTCGCCGTATTATACCCGAGAATAACCTCGCCGTTTGAAACTCTGAGACGTTATTTGTGACTCTAATATAACTAAGAACAGAATTCCTCAATAGAAAAAGCATAGCTTGGACAGAACATAAATACTAAAATAAACTAACAAATAACATTGTAACAACTTAACGACATAAAGAAGCAAAAGAAGATAAAATATCTTAACGAAAAAAAATAACAACAATGAAAAAGTGAAAAACAGCAGTACAACATGCACAAATTGGGGCAAATCAGTAGGAAATAGGCCAACATATGAAGAAAATGAAATAAACAAGATATTAAGCATGAAAACATTTGGAAGAAACAAAAAAAAAAAAATGAAAGATTTGTAAATCACATCATTGTTTGTCGCCGATTTACAAGCTCACTATCGAAAATCATCTCTGTTGTTGCCGATTTGATGCTCACTGTCGCTGTCGCCGATTTAATCACCGTCGTCAAATGCTGAGGTCACCAGGAGATGAAGGAGGGAGGGCCATCGGAAAAATCAGATTCTTGCTGGAGGAGTGGTCGGAAGTCAAGAGGGAAGTGGGCGGCCCTCTAAAGCTCATGCGTGAAAGGGTTAAACCCTAAACATGTGAGCTTTAAAAAGTCAAACTTAAAAGTTTAAGTTAAAAAAAGGGACAAAATTGTCCTCGGCACATGCACGGACAAAACTCACATGAGTTGGTCCGTGCAAAAAAAAAAAAAAAACTCAAATCTAAACCCGTGCGGCTGCACAGGACTCGCCTAGTGCCCAGTCCGAGGCGAATCTGTATCTGCTCCCACGCGTGGGTTGTGCGGGCACCTAACTCACACACTCAGACTCAGGTGACTTAGGTGATAACAAGGTCTCCTGCTGTACTCTTATTTGTATTTAAACCACAGCTAGATTATGTCACATGAGTGCGAGGTGCTAGTTGTGGGTATGGGTAAGAGATGAGCCAAATCCCAAAAAAATTTCAGTGTGGGTGGGTGTGGGTGCGGGATGCGGCAAATCCCAAAAAAATTTCAGTGCGGGTGTGGATATGTATGTATGTATATATATATATATATATATATATATATATATATATATATATATATATATAGAGAGAGAGAGAGAGAGAGAGAGAGAGAGATGAGCCAAATCCCAAAAAAATTTCAGTGCGGGTGGGTGTGGGTGCGGGATGCGGCAAATCCCAAAAAAATTTCAGTGCGGGTGTGGATATATATATATATATATATATAAAATACTTTTTAAGATCTAATCAATAAATATATTCATAAAAATAAGTGACAACGTTATAAGTTATAAGTATAATATAACTAATCAATAAATGTAATCATAAAAATATGTCAAATACTCATAATGCAGCCATGCATCATCTTATCCTTTTCCAATCTACGTAGTTTCCTACATGTTCAGACAGTGTCTTGCACGGCTGCTAGGTAATTCTTGCAGCAAGTAAAGCAAAAACTGAAACCAGCATTCGGTAAAATTAAAAAATAAAACTGTAAAACAAAAAAGTTATATGGAATTAACTGATAACTGACATGTAACTAAAAACAGCATTTCTCAACAGAAAAAGCATGGCTCGAGCAGAACAGAAATACTGAAATAGATTAACAAATAACATTATAACAACTTAGGGAAATAAAGAAGCAAAAGAAGATAAAATAACTTAAAGAAAAACAAATACCAACAATGAAAAAGTGAAAAACTCAGAACAACATGCGCAAATTGGGGCAAATCAGTAGGAAATAGGCCAACACATAAAAAAACAAAATAAACACGATATTAAGCATGAAAACATTCATAAGAAACAAAAAAGGGAACATGAAAGATTTGTAAAACACAAACCCAGCCACCCAAAGTCAAAATCACTGATTAATGCTCACCGCCTGCTGGTCTTCGTCAAATACCTGAGGTCACATTGAATGTAGGAGGGCTCACTGCTGGAAAAAGCTGCTGCTCGCCGGAGGTAGGACACTCGGAAGTCGAAGACGGAGGAGGGAGGTGCTCAGTGCTCACACCTGAAAGGGTTAAACCCTAAACACGTAAGCCTTGTAAAACTTCAAACTGAAGTAAAAAAAGAGGACAAGATTGTCCTCGACGCATGCTGACCGCACCGACTCGTCGTTGACATGATTCAGGTGTGTGTCAAAAAATGGACAAACTTAGACGTGTGCGGCTGATCGCACTGGACTCGGCTGGAGCCGTGTCGGAAGCGAATCCGCACCCACGCACGCACGCGACGTGTGTGTGGGTGCGTAACACACACACTCAGGTGACTTAGCAGCCAAATGGGGAAGACAAAAAAGAAGATTTAGTTTAGTTGTCATGCAAATTTTGGTGGTGCCCGAAGAGGTAAATGAGTATGCAAAAGAAATTTAACTTTCCAATACAGAAGCTCTCTCTCTCTTTTCTCTCTGTTTGACATCAACTTCCATAAAAAATATTTATGTCAGAAGAGTGATTAATAAGATTTCTTGAATTCATGCAGATCTCTCTCTTCTGATGTATTGAAATGACATTTATTATTAAAAGGACTCTCTCTGTGTGTCCAAAGAGTAAGACTTGCACAGTTTAGTACACCAAATAGTGTGTTCTAACAAAATTATGGCAATTGGAACATTAACTGTCTGCTAAGTAATACATTTCCATAAAGTTGGATTTATTTTTGTAAATTGATGACTCGATGAGAAGCCCGTGTTTAAGATGGTGGCCTATGTAACACAGACACTTCCAAAATGTAGAAGTACCTATGTGGATACGATGCGACACTGGTGCTGGTGCCGGACACTACATGGAGGCAGCAGACTTAATTGTTGTAATTTTTTGGTACATTTTTTGTAATTTTATATGTTTTTGATCTATTTTAGCATGTTTTGTTCAGTGATATTAGCTAGTCACACTTAATGACGGTGATGCTTACACTTGCCAACATAATATAATTCTCTCTAACGAAACAATAAAATTACAAAGTAGAGATTGAAAATCCCTTTTTTTCTTCTGCCCCTTCGTGTTTCTTTTCTTCTCTTCTTTCAGCCTGCTACATGCCTTCCCCTTGTTTTCTTTGCCTTTTTCTTTGGCCTTCCTTTTTCTTATTCTTTCAAGTAAAGGCTTTGCCTCTTTTTAACTCCCCCCCCCTGACAGTCCTGTTCTTATTTCTCTTTTCTCTTTTGTTTCTCCTTTGGCTTTCTTTTTTCCCCTTCCCTTTTTTTTCTTCTTTTCTTGTGCCATGGAATGCTCAAAGGTGTGAAAATCTTCGTTTGATTCTAGGTCATGTCACATAGATATGTGACCAGCATCATTAATGCAGTTTAAAATGGCGAGTTTTTACGTCGGGGTTTTTTTTTGAGAAAGCTGAAAATATCACGCAAAGTTCAGCATTTCTTTAAAAAGAAAAAATCCTAAAAAGTGAGGAAAATTAAAATAAATGAAAATTTTAAAATAAAACATGAAAAATAACTAAATAAAAGGATAAAAATAATTTTTTAGTAGATATCCATCAAGATAAATGATTTAGTTCAAGTTATAAACTTAAAAGCAAGAATAACGTACAAATAATGAAAAAACACATTAAAGAAAAAAACATGAAAAATTCATTTTGGAGTTTTGCAAAAAATGTGAAAAGGATGTATGTTTTTTGTTTTCATCATTTTTAACATTCTTATTGCATCTTTTTTCGAAAAAGATGTGTTTTTTGTGACTATGGATATGAAAATCTGGAAAATTTTATTAAGCTTCCAATGTGCCTATATGTGAAAGGGGATGCAAATGTAGTCAAAATGGAATATCCATGTGACATTAGTCTGGAGGATGCCATCAGTTTTGCAGTAGCAGTTGGCATTTGTTTCTGACTTGCGATGGGGCTTCTACCCGATTACTTTTCAGTGGTACTATAAAATCTTGTTAGAATCACAAGACTGTTTGTTTAATCAACATAAGTAAATATGTCTGTGTGGGAACCACTATTTGCTTGTTATGCAAGCAATGTCAGTCCCTTAAGTGTTTGTATCCTTACATTTTTTCACTTTCTTTGCAGTTCTTCAAACGACTGAATTTAATTCTATGTTGATCACTTAATGAAAGCACACCTTTTTAGCAACGTCTTCAAGAGGGACTATCTAGCATAAGTATGAAAGATGAACTCTGTCTCATTGGAATAATCCAGAAGAATCATGTCCATTGTCAAGACGTTGTTGACACTGATCCTGACAGTTTGAACGATGATCCGTTACTTTTCTTGATTGATAAAGAGAAAAGACTGACAGATACTGAAACAACTGGAACTTAATGGATCTCAATAAATCAGAAAGAACTCCAGGAGTTGTTCTTACGTACCATTGAACACGGTTCTAAGTATGGCAGGAGGAGGCATGGCCATATCCAACTATTTTAGAAATAACCACCAACATAGATTGCCCTTTAACGGGTAATTGTATCTATAGTTCAGTGGTTACTTTTGGATATCAACAGGCCATTGATTGGCTCATTGTTAACTAACTCACATATTTTTTAGGATGTGCTGCAAAGAAATGTCTTTTCTGTTCATTAGTTGACTGGATGATGGTATATATTCTTTTTAATAACAAAGAAACCCACTCTTGGGACTATGGGGCCTTGCTGATTTAACCTGCTGGACCAATACTCTCCTTGCCAACAATGCATTGGTCGTGCTTTCCATGTTTTCGCTTCTCTGATTGTGGCATTTTGTTAGACTGTTGCATGGTCTGGTACGATTGGTGATTATTATTGTTATTATTATCAACCAGTCATTTTTCTTTTCAGAAGATTACACAAAATGAGCCAGTGGCCTATTTCCCTAACTGAGATCAATGGGGTCTTCTGACAGTGTGCTCTAAGGGGATGAATGATGCTAGAACCTAGCATATTCAAACTTCAAATGCCAATTTATATGTTCATTGCGTTGAGTCTGAGCATAAAAAAGAGTTTCTGATGGGTTCTGCAGATGCAGTTGATCTTGCTTTTGGCAACTTTACATGATTTTGCTGTTCATCTTGAATGAAATTTTCCACCAAAATTGCCTATCATGATGTTGCTTTTTATTGCTTGGTGGATTTCAATGAGCTCGTATGTGCATATGAACTTTCTGAAACTTAAATTGCATGGTATGTGTACAATCGTAGTTATTTTTCATTTAAATTTCGTTCCATAGACAGGTCATGCATTCATGTATAGTTTCAATGGACTATCTGTGGTGATTGCTGCAAGGGCCAAACGTTTCCTTGCCTCATTAGGTATCTGATGTGTTATATTATTGTGATTCATTGGCCAGAGGTTTCAGATCAAAATTTCTCTGATGAAGAAGATACAAGTTTAGTTAAAGGAAGCCAGATGAAAAAGCTGCGGAAGTGGAATCCCCAAGCTTCGGGTGTTGACAAAGTAATGACTACATAGACCCGCCATGTTCACAAACATTTTCATGTTGTGTCTTTGATCGGCATTGCATCAACATCAACAAGTTTATGTGTCTCCAAGCTGCATCAGTTTGAGAAAATCCATTCAGTTATTTCAACTTCATAGCTGGCTCAAAAATGCATGACTTGGTCTGTGGCCTAGTCGTTCTGGGTTAGGATGTGCTATTTATCTAACCAATTGGCCTATGATGTGCGTAAACTTTATTGAATTTTAAAAACAATGTTTATACAATATAATTCAGACCAAAGAACTTTTCCTAATTAATGAAACCATGATATGTCCAATTCATTTAGGAGCACATATAAGCATAGCTTGCTGCTAAAGTGCGTCAACTTCAAGCTGGGACACCTATGAAAGTACCCCCTATTAAAGTGCACATCAGACATTTTATAAAAAATATGCATGTAATGGATTGTCAATTGGAAAGGACTACGTAGGAATTATGTACATCTCCTGTTTTAAAGCCTCTGCTCTAAGGTTGGTTTTATTCATTGTGTTTTGCAGGTTATTCCTCTGGGTTGCTCACTTGATTCTCTTACAGCACAAGGCAGATCTAGCGTTGATCTAGAATCTGGGGACTGAAGCGGAGGGCTTTCTTTATACTGCTAATGGCCCACATCACTGACAGCATTGGAGAGTTTGTTGAATCACTGACAGTATTGGACAGTTTGATGTTTGGATCGATCTGTAAATATAGAAGATTTGACGGTAGAAAAATATGTTTATGGTGTCATAAGGGAGTGTCCTAGTGATAGTTTTAGGTATGTGACGCCAATTAGATTGCCTATCATTTAAAATGCTAGAGGTTGAGAAATGAATGCCAGCTACTGTTGTGTGTACATGTGCGAGCTTGCTAACTGTCTTACGTATTTGATAACGTGCATGTTTATTTATATTATCCAGTTTCTTATTGGTGTTTTGACTATTTCCTGGAGAAGAGGGAAAGGTGAACCTGAAGCCGAAGGAGATCCAACGGGGAGACTCAGATCTAAGTCCACAAATTTTTATCGCGATTTATTTACTGTACTTGCAGGTTCATTTATCGCCAAGATAAAAGCCGCTTCTGGGGAAAAAAGTAGGAGGCAGAAAATTGTCAACAAATAAAAGGAAATAATATTTTAAACATGCTTTAGTACTACTGATTATCCGACGTGCAGTATAATCAAGAACGTTATAATTAAAGCGTGTCTTAGCGATTCCTTTCCTAATTCATGGGGGGATTCGATAAAAACCTGACTAAGGTAGACTATGCGCTGGCATGTTAAAGCTTTCTCAAGTTTAATAAAGCATGCGAGAGTGAAACCAACAATATTGAGGAAGTTATATCCAGGCCTTCGCTACGCCTTGATGCCTGGTTGATCCTTAAATGGACGAGATTTTTCCTTTTTTTAGGATATGGGGTCAATATATTCCAGCCTATGCTGAGTAAGTACCAAACAACTTGGACATTACTTCAACTAGATCTACCAGATTATACCAGGCGATTCATGCCGAGTATCAAGCACTAAATGATGATTTTGTTGGCTACTCAAACTGTAAGATTGATCATGATGGAGAGGCATTGGTCATGACAAATCTAATCAGTGGTTAATTCAAGGTGCCACGTGCAAGCCTAGGGAGATGCATTGAGGTTGACCTTATCTCCATTTTATTGAAGGACAAGTTTCAAATAGTGCTTAGGACACTACAAAAAAGGATTTTTTTAGTTTGAGTAAAAAATTACCGTTTTGGGTGTTTGATATGCTAGAGACAAAGATCCATTGATAATGGATGACAGAAATCCATGGACGAAATCTATGGACTAGAATAGTTCATCCGTGTGTGAGTTGCACGGATATCTATCTGTGATAATGTTCCACTCTCTTTGATAGAGCATGGATACAAATTGTAGTGACAAAAATATTGACCGTCGTATCTCACCAATAACAATGGTCATATGAGCACCAAATACAACAGCTATTATACCCTGCCTAACAAAAGTGACAAAACCTCATGTTGAGGAAAGATATTTTATATATAATAGAGAAAAAGATTGTTTCATATTCAAATTTCACTATCAATTATACAGAAAATTCATACGCAATCTATATGCACAAAAGTCCAATGATAACAGATTTAGCAGACCCACCATTTCACCCAAAAAAAAAAAAGTCCCTGTCGTCTCAAAGCAAAGAAACTCATCGTTGGTTGTCTTGCAATACCGACATGTTCTAGCAGCTAAAGTGCACAATGTTTTCACGGTCATTCACCCTAATAGTTTGAATGAACGCCAGATTGCATAGGAGGAGACATGGAGGAGGATGGTACCTCAATTCTTTTGGATTCCAACAAAGTTAGCAACCATGTATCGGAACGGAAGCATGGTAGTCATTACCAAGCAATGCATTGCCATCGTGCAGAAAAGTACTGCAACACCTGCCATTTAAGCAATATCTCAGATCAGTAACAACAAAAAGTGATTATATGCATATATATGTGCAATACTTCCCAAATGCCAATATTGAATGAGACTGCCCAACATACTCTTCCACAAACTCTGTAGAGTAACTAGGTGCAACTAACAGATAAACGAATATCATAGTAGTCATCAGCTTCACAAGCAAAAGTACCTATAGGGTTTAGAATGTCCATGTGACAAAAACCCCGAGGAAGCTTGCCTCAGCTTGAACAGCTAATCTTAGAAAAAATTAGATAGAAGCAAATACCGTTTTGACAGCAAGATTCACACCTACCATTTCCGATAGGTCATCATCATATTAACTTCTAAGGCAGTCTCAGCAAGACAACAATCCTTGTTTCCCACCAAAACCATTTGGGTGCTGATGACCAGCCAACACCAGAAAACCCATTATGGATGCGCCATTCCATATTCTTATAAACTGCTAACAAAAACCAACCATATAAAATGCTTATAATATAAACGACAAAGCTGTTGAATAAAGTAAACTCATACCATCACAACGTTATAAGGACTGATATATGAACCAATGCCAAAATAGAGATTGATATAAAATCCATAATTATTAAACCAACACCACATTGCAAAGCAAGTTAATAGAGTGATCTAAAACAACCAAAAACATGTTTAAAACAGAAAAAACCATAACACAAGACTTCAACGTTTCTTGTCTTCAAGTCCAAGGAGATATAATCTCTTCCCCTCCAAAACACAAATTCGAGTACAATCCACAGACCAAAGTTTAGGTTTTAGGTACAGACCCAATATAAGAAGATAATGAAACTCATGCACAAAACAACATAATGACAAGATCCTTTCTGAGCAGCCTCCTCATCTTCTTGGATATTTGGATCAGCTTCCTTATTTTCTTTGATGTTAAATTTGTTCTCTTCCTTCATCTTCAAGTAATTGAAATGGTAGTATTCTGCTTCATAAGTACCAAAAGACTTATAACATGCACCCCTATATTGATACACAAGACGCTGACATTTCTTCCAAGTATCATAGATACCCCGCTTTGTGCCCCCAAAGATGACACAGTATTTCTTATGGGGCTTCATAATCGATGCCTTGTTAATGACAAAATGATGTTAAACATAATTATACAACATATATGCATAAGCAGTATGTAACTTGTTTGCCAAAAAAACCACAAGAAATAGAAGAACCATATGCATGCCAATATAACTCAACGATAAAATACCTACAATTTTGATAATTGGTAAACATTTAGGTCGTAACATTGTCTTTAGATTGTGGATCATCTTAATCAAATTGCTCAGCATTGGTATTATGTTTGATACTAGAATTATGAAGTATACATGTTGCTACCATAAATTGAACATGTTTATGAAATTAGTACTCAATTTGTGCTTTCAGCATGGGAAACCACCGTTTGAAGATGCCAAATGTCTTCTTAACCATAGTTTAGAGTGATGAATTCTATGATTAAATAATTCCTTAACAGTTTGAGGTGCTCTTACTCCATGCTTATTAAATTCAGACATATGATATCAGTGTCCCTGATATGGTGTTAACAATTCCACAATATTTTGATAACCACCATCAGTGAGATAGCATTTTCCTACAAAAGATGTCCACGAGATAAAAATGTACTTTCATGGAAAGATTGGTTACATAGTTTTAAGGTATTCATCTTTTTTAACAAATGAATCATTTGGATGACCAAGTATATAGTATAATACTCTTGAATTTGGTGGTACTTCCTTCCTAGCCTGCAAATGCATAGTGGAATCTCATATCAAATCCAATTATAGCCATCACATTTTGGGAAAGAACACATATTCATTGCAAAATCTTGCTTGTTTTGATGTAGGCACCCAGACTGGTATATGATTGCCATAAAAAACTCTTAAACAATCTTATATGTTTCAACATAAGTGAAATACTTATGAAATGCCACTGGGATAAGACAAAAGTCAAGAGCTTACCTCAAAGTATGGATAAAACTTTTGATCATGTCATGTTCTAGTAGTATTAGATTTATGTACTTGCTGATTGTTTGTCAAAAATTGTTGAAATATACTTTGAACTGCACAATGGGGCTCATTATGTGCAACAATTAATTAAAAAGTTGCTACTTGTTCCTCACAGTTAATTTCACGAGCATTTGTTAATAAATTTTTACTTTTCAAAGTATTACATAACCTCATATCTGTGATCTTATCCATGCGCAACAAGTGCATGCAATTTGCTGGATGCCTAACATTAATGTTTTGTACAAAGAGAGATGTGGCACCTCTATATGGTGAACAAGGAATCCAGGTCCTTGTAATTGTCTACACCAAAAGAAAAGAAAAACAACACCATGATTGTCTCTTCGTCATGATCATACAATGTACCTACAACATTGTATAACCTACATCAGCCAAAATAGGTATGAAATTTCATGAACAAACAAGTATTCATGTTTCATGTATATTTGTATGAAGAAAAAATTTCATGTGCATATGATCTGAAACAATGATGTACGTTAGATACCAACACACAAACATATTATCAAACAAATTTCTTGAAAGATGTCAAAAAGAAAACCATAAAAGATGTTAACAAAAACTAATACTTTAAATCCCACATAGTTCCCTATGCATGTATGGAACAACTAGGACCCTCTTGGGTTCAATATTCAGGAATGCAGTGGGCTTGTTATCATTTTAAAAAATGTAGGTAACTTTAGTGTATAAATCCTCATCAATTACCCTTGCATATCATACTGACTTGACCAACCTTAAAATTGTGTGATGTAGTTTGCACATTGGTGGCAATGTTAATTAACAGCTAATAGTACTTGGTGTCAAGGATTGCTTGTCCTTTCTTATTGTTACTTACGAAGTGTGTTGAGGTGTAGGTGTAGCAGCTTCTAGGAGACTACATGTGACTATCATCATTTAGCAATTGGGTGAAACTCTGATGTTTATCAAATTATAGCCCAGAGAATGTGGAGTTCATCCTACGCATGCCGACATTGGGTTCATTATCTTCATCGATAAACATGTTGTTGCATGTATTATTAACATTGTATGTGGCATGTGAATTGCCATGTACCTTGAGCAAATTTTCATAATCTCTCCATTACTTAGGTTTCTTGTATTTTCTTCTACGAGGCATTTCAGCATCATGTTATATAGTTAATGTTATGTAGAAATTAACTGACCCATACATATGTATCAAACATGAAAACAACGGTTCATGATTGATTGCAGTGCCTTTGAATTGAAATCCAATAACCAAATAGGCAAAAGGTAGGTATGCCAAGCATACTACATTGGTCTTTCCTAAATTGGGTTTGAACATATCTGAGGAAGGGTTTGACTGTAGTAAATGTGTTTGGTCTTAATCAAACCATATGGTATATGATATAGACTTAATTCATTTCATATGGATGGATATTAAAGAAATTTGACTATCTATAGACTATGAGACTAGGTTCACACCTAGTGGGCTTTAAGACCGGTCTAGACTAGGTCTTAGAGAGCTGAGCTAGGTTTAGAGCTCCATGAATACATGACCTCGGGTTTTTTGAAATCATTTAAAGAAATTGATTTTTGAGAACATTTTAGAAAAATATGATTTTGAAATGGTTCTTGTTGGAGGACCACTTTTTTATTTTACCAAAGTTTTTGGACTCTTTAAGCAACTATTAGTCTATGGGAGTGAGGGGGTGGTGAGCCCTATTTATAGGGGAGAGAGTGGGAACACCCTTGAGAAAACCAATATGAGACTAAACTTTTGTCCCCCTCTCTCCTTTCAATAACTCAAAACCATAGTTTAAATCATGTTTTCAATATAAATTTGTAAGTTGTGATATCAAATTTGTTCTGAGTTCAATTTTATGAAAAGCAATGCGTGCATGGAGAAGTGCTGATCAATTGTTGACAAAGGATTGAGATTGACAATGAGCATGGAGAGTGAATGATGTGAGAATATGAAGGGAAAACACACCTTAAAACCATAGTTTAAAGCTCGATGTGAAATAGAAAAATGTTCATTCTGGCCACATATGGATACCAATTTCGATTCCATCTATGCAATTGCTCAATAAAGAATTCCTCATGTTTCAAGTCATTTCATGCAAGTTGTCATTAAGCATGGAGCGAGAAAATCACAATGCATTTTTAAAATATAATTTGCATTAAGCTCACATGTGGATACTGGATTTGAGTTTGTATTGGGACCTAATATATTCAGGTCCAGATCTAGAGAAAATTCTAGAAGATGGGTCTAGATATGATATGAAAATTTGGATAATGACACAATATCCGAGATTTAAAATTTGGAATAATGGATCTGGGTCTATGAAAATAGATCTCAGATTTGAGACTTAGAAATGAGATGATCCAGATATAAAAACTATACTTGGATGGGAAATCTGAATCAAGAAATTGAAATATAAAATCACTCAAACTGCGCTAGGTGGGTTCAGGCTGTATGACATGGATTGGATCTGGGAGTTGAGCTTTGAATCAGACCTTCGTTGGGTGCAGGTTTACTGGGTTCAAACTTAGTGTTGTTTGTGGAAAACCCTGATTTAGTGAGAAATTGAAGTGGGTTAAGCCTGGGCTCGAACCTACCAGATTAATGTGAATGTTTACAAAAAGCTAACTTAGGTTCATGTGGTCCCTATGTTAGGTTTTATGGAAAATATGTGCATTGTAGAAAATGACCAGAATACCCCTATTTGATTTTGAGATAAAATAGGTTCAAATACGGAGGCTAGTGTGAACCAAGATTCTAGAAATCAAAGAAAATTATAAACCAAGGTATATGTGTTATATACCCTATGTTTATGTAAAAGAACATGGCTCAAAAAGAAAATAACCATTTTATACCTATGTGATTTTTGGAGTTCTAGAGGAGCTTTCTCAATCTAAGTAAACCAGTCTATGGGCCTACTCCTAGATCTGCGTTGGTTAAAATCATGGTAAAAAATTCCACCTAGATTGCTCTAAAAAAAAATTACCAAGCCATAAACATCATGTTTATAAAGGCAAATCAAGGAAGACCATAAAAATCTAATTTTTATTGGACTTTTCATTGACAGAAATAAGCGTGCTTGGATAAGCTACGTAACTGTGTGGATATGTTGAAAGGTCAGGAAATGTTTATCTAATTCTACTCAATTGAACTCGACCGCAGTTTAATGGAGCAAGTACTAGGATTGAGCTATATGGCCTTCAAAACTGAATCAAATTCAAACTGAGGCCAATGAACTCAAAGAAAATAAAGGTAGATCGATTTATACATGATAAGTATGACACTAGCTTATATTCAACTCAAACCCCAGAAAACAAGAGAGATAAATAGCTCAAAATTGAATTGAACTCAAAATGGGGTGAATGAACTCAAACCAAACTAGCGAAGATTGATTTATCCATGATAAATATGATCCTAGCTTAGTTTCAACTTACTCTTTCACGTTAAGCATAAATTCAGATCAAAACCCTCAAAATAGGAGAGGGAAAGAGTTAAAAACTGAATGGAGTTAAATCGAGAGAAATGAACTCAAAACCAAATTAAGGGAAGATTGATTTATACATGATAAACATGATCCTAGGTCGGTTTTAACTCATTTTATCAGGATAAAATTAAATTCAACTCAAACCCCTAAAAATATGAGGCAAAAAGAGCTCCAAGGCCTTTGGAACTAGAAATAATTGAGGAAATACTCTGTGTGCATTGAGGAGAGGTTATGTGCAACTTGTTTTGGATTGACATGGTTTTGGTATTGTAACACTTTATATTTTTATTTGAGGTCGGGTTGGAGCGGGTCCAGACCCGAACGCGAAACCTGTTGCGTGAAGAGCCTGTCACGCAAGGGAACTCTTCTCCCTCGTCTTCCTCTTCATTCCTTCCTCTACTCTATCACAAAGTAGAAGTAGGAGGCGGGAGGAATAGCTAACGATGGAGGGCGTGACAGCGCGACGCTTGGGCCAGCGGAGGAAGGGCGATGGCATTGCATAGGTAACCGTCGGTCTCTCTCTCCCTGTCTTTTTATTTCTTTCTTCTTCTTCTCTGCCATTCTTACGCACTCTTACCCTCTTCGTCTGTCTCTCCCCTCTTCCTCCCATGCTCCTCACATGCCCTATCTCTGCCCATCTCTCTCTGTCTCTTCTTTCTTTCTTTCTTCTTCTTCTCCTTTTTTTGTTGTTCTTTGTCTGTCTGTCCCTCCCCACTGTTTGAACTCCCTCTGCTCGTCTCCCCTCTCTGTTTGCACTCTCTTCTTCCCACACTCTCTCTGGTCGAACTCTATCCTTTCCGCCAGCTCTCTCCCTCACTGTCTTTCTTGCGCTACCCTCTCTCCACCACTAGACCCACTCTCACTGTCTTTCGCTCTCCCTCAACTGAGCGCTCTCCCTCTTTGTTTCGGGTCTCCTCTCAGTTGCAACGTATGTCTCCCTCAGCCGAGCCTCATTCTCATAGCCGAATGTCTTCTCCTAACTGCAGGCCCCTTTCTTGATATCTCTTCCACAAAACCTCACCCTATTTACTGCTGTTTGGTTGGATTTCAGCTAGGGAAGTCCATCTTTCCCCTCTTACCACCAATTGGGCTGTGTTGTTGGTAGCGACAGCAAGCAACCATTGGCATTGGCACTTGATCGAACTTTTGAGGTGGCTACTGGGAACGCTACAACAGTTTGGACTCCAATATTGGGGTGAGCGAGGTTTAACCAACCCTAAATTGTCAAATATTTGCTATTGGAGCATGTATAATTATTAATTAAACATGCTAGACTCAAGATTTGATGAATTAGAATGCATGCTAGCGATGTTGCTATTTTGGAGAAAGTTCAGGACTATTTTGAGATGGATGAGGATCCACGTGTATATCTATCTTTTTAGCATGATGAGTTGATTTTCGAAGCAATTTAGAAACGTGATAGAGATTCTGATGAGGTTGAGAAGGTTTAGAACCATGTTAGCGAACTCGTGAAGTATGCTTTTGTTGATGTGCTTGCACGTTGTTTGTTGGAAAATAGTAGGTATGTTAGGAAGATGTCTCAACTAAGGAAGCAAGGGAGAAATATATTAGTGATTTGTTCAAATCGAAAGCGCGGAGCTTAAATAATTCGGTGACAACATCAAAGAGTTGGGAAGTGGCCTATTGGAGGGCTTTGTGGGTCGACACTACTCGTCGACACCTTCTTGAGGTGATGATATGCCTCAATGATTATATTTTATACTTGTATAAATTGTAAAGTGAAGCGAGTAGAGAAGTTATCATTTGATTGTGTTTGCAGGTACACCAAGCATGTCTAGTAGACATTGAGCGATCAAATTCGAAGCTCGAGGTGTTTTTGGGTATTTTGGCGATGTGCGACAGATATGGTAGCATTCCAGGCAAATCCCTGCTAGGGGCCAACTTTTGAATGCGTGTTTCCAGGATTGTTGGATCCTCTAATTGTGATGTGATTGAATGATTGTGATGTGATTCTATGATTGTGATGTATACATGGGAATTGAATGCTTATGTGATAAATTTTGTTATCAAAATTGCTACGCAATTGCATGTGCATGCTAGAATTGATAACTGCTTAGGTCAGATGAGGTGGGCCATCGAATCGAGTATCTCCTTGGCCACAATTGTGCATTAGAAAGCATCATAGAATGATAACTGCATAGGACATCTACAAGCCAATCACAAATCGATACTACTCTCTGCAGTTTGGCTAAGTTTTGAAAGATATGATTGATGTGTTAAGTGATGTAAATGTTGTAATGTTTCATATGCAGTGCCATGGGCACAATACAATGAATGAAATTGAAGGGTAGTTGTACCCGTAATGTTATGACGGCTAGTTAAGAATGTTAATTATATGTGTTGCCCTCGTGTGGAGGCATTTGGAGGTATGGGTGCACTCGTGGAGTGAACCAACCTCATGAGCTAGCCCATCATTTTGTGAAGGTGTTTCCATAATGTTAAGTAATAAAGAAAAAGAGATGAGAGGCTAGTGGGCTGTGGCAATGTGTTCGGGAGTTGTTCCTCCTTCGCCACTGGTCTTGCCTGCTCGGAGCGCAGGCAGTGCAAGGCCCCAAGATATCATTGTGTGATGTGCTTGGAGCGTTGGGCTCCTACCTTCCCAAACTGGCTATCTTAGGGAAGACTGAGTATCTCTCCTTAGAATTCACACATCCATGGATGAGTGCTCTTCCACTGCAGTATGAATGGATCCATATTGTTTTGGGCCAGTATGGGGGTTGTCTCTCGGCTGTAGGCCGCCCACGGTGTGCACATGCTTGTGTTTACACCCAAAGGAACAGTCAATTCACTAAAGTTAATGTAAATGAAAAGAATGTGAATGAAGTTAACAATCAATTCACTAAAGTTAATGTAAATGAAAAAAATGTGAATGAAGTGAATGAGAATGATATGTTTATGCATGAGTTGCATGTGATTTGTGAATGTGTTATTGTGGCCATTGTGTGGCCTTTACATGTCGTGGTATATGTGAGGGACTTTCATGGCAAGTCATGGAACTGTATTTCCCATCATGACATGATAGTGGTTTGCTTTGGTAATTGTTATATTCCAGATTTGAGCGCTTACCTTAGAGGATTAGTGATTTATTTGGTTTGTTGCCATACTGCAAAGGGTAAGCCTTCAATTGTTTTTCTTTTTCAGGTTTTGGCAAACTCGGGATAGCAGGTTGATCAGATGGTTCTACTCACATCCTACTAGATAAGTTTTGGGTCTATTATAGTGCCGACGCGTCATGTTTTGGTCTTATTGATGTCTTTTTTTTAGGCATCAATGTTATGATTTGGGGGCATTTTTGTCATATGTACATTGAGAAGTAAGATGTGATTTTTGTATGAACTGAAAATTGTTATATAAAAGAAAGCTTGTCCTATTGTTTGAATTTGCATGGCTCCTTTCCTTTTGAATTGTTGTGTCGTCGCACCTCAATGTTTTATGTTTTAACCAAAAAAATTATTTGGGGGTCAAAGTATTGGGGTGTGATAGCTTTGGTATCAGAGCTATGGCAAAACCTCACCATGGATGTGAGCTAAAGTATATTTGTAAAGTCGTGTTGCTCAGGTACACGCTGTTTGAGTTATCTTTTATTGAAGTATTGATTTTACTATGATATATATGTATGTGATGGATTGATGTCTTGATGATTGTGATGTATCTTTGCAAATGAGACTTGTAAAAGTTGTCTCAGACTTTGTAATGAGAATAAGGGTTCTTGTTTGCACAGATGAAGTACCAACGTAGGGGTAAGAAGCAAGCTAAGCCAACTGCAAAGGCACAAAGAGAGTCAAGTTCAGCCCATTCTGATGCGCATGCCTTATCAGATGATAGTACATCAGGGCAACAGTATGCCCAGACTAGTGTGGGTGCCAAAACTCCACCGAGACAGACTCCACCTATGGATCAGGAGACTATACTGCTGATGACCTTGTAGACACTGACCTCGCTAGTACAATCGATGGTCAGTAATCAGAGGAGCCATGCATCTCCTACAGGAGATACCACTATACCACCTAAGGAGAAGACAATTTTGGTGTCATTTAAACAATTTATGTCAATGCAGCTACCTGTCTTTACTGAAATGACACTCCAGACAAGGTAGATGAATGGATTGAAGAGGTTAAATGCATCTTTAAGCTTCTGAAGATGCCAGAAAGGGACAAAGTGAATTATGGCTCTTATTTGTTGAAAGGTGATGCCAAAAGATGGTGGCAATCGACCCGTGAGATCTGGTTTGTAGGCCAATAGTCGATCTCATGGAATTAGTTTAGAGAGTCATTCTTCAACACTTACTTCCCAGCACCTACCAAAAACAAGAAGATGGAGGAATTTCTTGAATTGCAACAAAATCATATGAGCTTGGAAGAACATGTTACCAAGTATTGGCACCTGGAGGTGTATTGCCTGTACCTCTAGACCACAGATGAGGCTAGAGCAGACAAGTTTGTACATGGATTGCGTGATGGGCTGCGAAGCAAAGTTATCTCCAGCAGACCTCGCGATTTAGACGAGGCAATCACCATGGCTAGACACATAGAAGAAGATTAGGCTAGGACTCAAAAGGACCATCACAAGAAAACAGGCCAGTACTCACACGGTGGGTGGACGCAGGTCAAGCACCACCACCTTGCAGGTAGGGCAAAGTCTTATGAGAGGCGTGATGACCGAGCATTGAGGCAGAACAAGCCAAACCGTAGTGACACCATACAGAGGGCAGTGACTGCTCTGGCTCCACCAAGGTGCCTCACTTGCTCACGTGTGCACCTCTGGAAGCCATGTTATCAGGAGATCGGAACATGTTTACACTATGGAGGGATGAGACACTTCATCAAAGATTGCCCCATAATGCGGGGAAAAAAGTTGAAGAAACCTGAGGCTGGTCCTTCTAATGCTCAAAAGATGACTGGACATGTCTATGCGACTACCACGGAGGAGCTTCAGGCACACGATCTTATCGAAGGTATTACTTATTGGTTCTCATATTGCTAGAGTGTTGTTTGATGCAGGGGTGACTCATTCTTTCATATCTAGTCAACTTTCCACTTCACTAGATGTCACACCCCGACCTTTTGACACTCAAACACTTTTTTTTTTAAACATCAAATATCGAGGTGTGACTATACAACAATTCAAAAAGACGACGAGCCAAGCAATTCAAAACAATGAGCGAACTTTCATTAATGCAATCATTTCAGTTCATACAAAATCACATCTATGTGTAACAAAAATGCCCCAAACTGTATAATTGATGTCTAACAAAAACAAGACATCAATAAACCAAAATAAGACGCGCCGGCACTACAAAAGACCCAAAACCTCCCCAGTAGGACGTGAGTGAAGCCATCTGCTCAACCTACTGCCTCGGGTCCGCCAAAACCTGAAAAAGAAAACAACTGAAGGCTCAGCCTTCACACTATGGCAACAAGCCAGGAAAATACCAAACCCTTTCATGTAGGGCTCAAATAAGAGAACAATTATCAAAATCATCTATCATCATGTCGTGTCACAGTATGACACGTAAAGGCCACTTAATGGCCACACTAACACAATTTCAATCTCATGCATGGCCTGCTTAAACATAACACTTGCATTCATATCATTCACATGCACATCAATCATATACATTCAATCATCTACATTACATTTTCATTAACTTTAGTGAATTATCAGTTCCTGTGGGTGCAAACACAGGCACGTGCACACCATGGGCGGCTTACAGCCGAGAGACAACCCTCGTGGTGGCCCATAACAGTATGGATCCATATCATCCGCTGCAGCGGTAGAGCACTCATCCATGGATGTGTGAATTCCAATGAGAGATACTCAGCCTTCCTTAGGACACCCAGGTTGGGAAGGAGGGAGCCCACGCTCCAAGCACAACACACAACAGTACCCTGGGGCCTTCCACCGCCTGCGCTCTAACAGGCGAGACCAGTGGAAAGAACAAGATGTCTCCCAAACACATAGCCACATCCCACTGGCCTCTCATCTCTTATTCATTCCTTCTTATCATTACAGCTACTCATTCACAAAATGACTGGCTAGCACATTAGGTTAGTACACCTTACGAGTGCACTTACACCTCCCAATGCCTCCACACGAGGTCTATACATACAGTAACTGTCATTGCTAGCCATCATACAGTACAGGTACAACTACCCTCTATTTCATCCATTTGCATTGTTGCCCATGGCAATGCACATGCAACAACATACACATTCATATCAATCATCACATCAATCCTCACATCAATCACATCTTTGAAAAATTTAGCCAATCCACAAAGAGTAGTCTCGATCTGCGATTGGCTCGTAGCTGTCCTATGCAGTTATCATTCTATGATGCTTTCTAATGCACAATTGGGGTCGAGGAGACACTCGACTCGATACCCAGCCTCATCTGTCCTAAACAGATATCAATTCTAGCATGCACATGCAAATGCGTAACATTTTCAAAACAAATGACTAATAATCTTTCAAACCCATTCATATCATATAAGCAACATACATATACTCATTCACAAAGCAGTCAATCAATTAACATCACAATCCTAGGATCCCTTGATCCTAGGAGCACACAATCACACATTTGCCCCAGGCAGGGATTTGCTTGAAATGTCGCCATACCTGTGGTGCGCTTACCAAATTCTTCAAAATGCCTCAAGGTCGACGGGATGTGCCCGGTGCACCTGCAAAAATAAACGAGAATAAGGTTTCTACTAGATACCTACACAACTCAAACAAATACGAACAAATACAAAATAAAATCCTTGAGGCACGTGTCCTCGCCTCAAGAGGGTGTCGACAGGTAGTGTCGACCAACAAGCTCCCCAATAGGCCTCCTCCTTTACATCTTGACATTGCCTCGAAATATCGAAACCCTCAACCATCAATCAATCCATCACTAATTCCTTCCTCAATAACGTTCTTTAATTAAGACATCAACCCCAAAGTCACATCCAAATACGTATATTTTCCCAAGTTTACATCATGACACACCCGTTCACAAAAGCATGCGCTACGTGCACCCTAAGACGGTTCTCACACTTCCCCACACCTCACGATCTCTACCATGCTTCCCTAATGCTTCGAGAATTCATACATCATGCTTAAATGATCATCAAATATATGAATCTTCGCTTTCCAACATAGTCCTAAGTTTTCCCCCAAAAACAAAATCACTAACATGCATTCCAAATAATCAATTCTAAGCTCTAGCATGCTCAAACAATAATTATGCATGCTTTTAAAGATAACATTCAATAATTTGAGCTTGATTAGGTCTAGCTCACCCACAATCAAGAATCCAAACTGCTGCAACACCATCAACAGCCACCAGAAGTGATCGATCGGTCCCCAAACGGCAAAAATCATGCAAAAACCTCCACCACCAACACCGCCTATCGCTGCTAGGAGGGGAAAAACACATTCCCCAAGCAGGAAACCTAACAAACCAAGCTGAAAACAGTGAGGGAGTGCCCGCTTGGGAAAAAGGGGGAAAACAATTAGAAAAATTGGGGAGAAAGAGCTCGCTTAGGGCACGTGAGGCAAGGGAAGACAGAGAGAGGGAGGTTCGGACAGAAAAAGGGAAAACGGTAATGAGGGTAATTGCGTGAGAGAAGAGGGAGAGAACGGGTGGGGGAGTGAGTGCGAGTGAAGAGAGAGGGATAGGTTGAAGAAGAGGACACGAGAGACAAGAGGGAGACGGCCAGAGAGAGTCGTTCAGTCGAGAGGGAGACGGCAGACAGTGAGAGAGGGAGGAGGGAAAGGAAAACGGGAAGAAGAAGAACAAAATGTTACCCAAGCGTCGCCGCCGCTTCCACCATCGTCGTCGCCGCTGCACACCCCACCGCCTGCTTCTTCTTCGCGTGGAGCACCCTAACACTGAAAGGGGCAACAAAGGGGGAGAGCGAGAGGAGAACAAGGGCAAACAGCCCTCGTCGGGCACTTACGCGGTAAGACACGGGTCCGGGTCTGGGTCTCGATCTGACCCGACCTGAAAAATAAACGAGTGTTACACTGTGTCGGCTAGGACGATGCCATATATCTTAAAAGTGGTCCGCCCCTATGCATGCTCAAGATTCGTGTAGCCAGTATCTACCTGATGTAGACGTGGAGATTCATCAACATCACCTACCTGCATGGTTGGTGATAATAAGTCTCAGTGGGTTTGATGTTATTTTGGGCATGGATTGACTATATACGCATTATGCCAACATAGATTGTAGAAAGAAGCATATACAGTTGTTGACTCATGAGATGCAACCTGTGGAATTCCAAGCTTGTAAAGCTAGTCGAACTGATAAGATAATAGTGTATGCACTAAAGGTTAAACAATTGTTAGAAAAGGGGAATGTTGCATTCTTGGTCAACGTGTTGACCAGTAAGACTGAACCGGTGAAGTTACAGGATGTCGCTATTGTGAGTGAGTACCCAGATGTGTTCCCTGACGAGCTATCGAGTTTACCTCCAACCTGAGAAGTGGAATTCAAGATAGAGTTATTACCAGGAACAACGCTTATTTCTAAGGCACCATACCATATGGCACCGACAGAGTTAGAAGAATTGAAGAGGCAATTGCAAGAGCTCTTAGATAAAGGCTTCATTCGACCCAGTGTGTCACCTTGAGGAGCACCTATATTGTTTGTTAAGAAGAAAGATGGAACGATGCGCTTGTGTACAGATTATTGCATGTTGAATCAAGTCACAATCAAGAATAAGTATCTGCTTCCTAGAATTGAAGACTAAAATAAGCAAACTAATATGCTTCCTAAAACAATAAGCAAAAACGACCACCCCGGAATCTACAAGGGGGAAAGGGAACGATACCGGCCAAGGAGACCTTGGCAAAGCCGGATAAGGACCGCGGGTTGACAACCAATGCCCTGGGTAATGCAGCTCACAGTACGGAAGACCGGCTGAGGAGAGCCTCCATGTAGCGCTTGCGCGGGTGAAGATCGTTGGCGGAAGGGGCGCGGCAGTCGGCAGCTGCCTGCTGCCTAGTGCCGAGAGTGGGCGACTGCCTGTCGCCGAGGATGCGGCCTAGGGTGCCATGGGTAGTGCCGAGGGGGGCTGGAGCCGGGAAGCGGCAACGCCAACCTGCCTGCCTTCGGGTGTGGCTCGGCCACGTGCGTCGGAAGAGGGCCAACGGTAGAGAGGAAGGCCGAGGAAGAGGGCCGGAAGAGCTAGTGAGATGGCTAGCATAACCGGCTAGACCTAGACCTAGCTAAGGCTCGGGTGGGCTAGGTGCGGATGGGCTCTATAGGTGGGTCGGTCCAGTCAAGAGAGGTTAAGGGCTGGGGTAGGCTAAGGAGAGATGAGTCTTAGATGCGGAAGAGGGGTGCCTATCTACCGGGTAAGCCAACGCTATTCCTCTGGTTCTCGTGCAAAGGGAAAGGAGTTAACTCCCTACAAGAAAGGGAGTGATTATAGGCCCAACCAAAGATCAGGCCGTGAACCACCCACACGTTACCTTACTCCTAAACAGATCGAAGAATACCGGCACAAAGGCTTGTGTTTCAGATGTGAAGGAAAGTGGGATAAACACCACCAGTGCCAATCGTATCATCATGTACAAGTGGTTAGCGACTGTGATTCTAGTTATTGCTCGGATAGTGAGTCTTTGAGTAGTTCGCCCTATAGCTCCAGCTCCTCCTCATCTGAAGAGGAAGTAGTTGTAAAAAGAAGAACCAAGAAAACCGAGAAGAAGGAGAAACAAAAAGAAGAGGCTCCCATTAAAGAAGAAAAGCCTGCTGAGGACGAGTCTCTACATTCTATGCAAGACCCCAACAAGCCCAATTCGTTGAGAGTGTTTGGTAGAATAAACGGAAAGAAGGTCTTGATTTTGCTTGACAGTGGAGCAACCAAGAACTTCCTCATCGAGGAAGCCGCTAAGAGATGTAACGTCTCGCTTCAGTCAAGCAAGCCCCAAACAATCATCGTGGGAAGGGGTTATCAGCTCAAGTGCCACAACGAAGGGAAGGATATGGAAGTCGTCATCAAAAAAAGCCTTTCAAAATCGACTTCTTGGCCATTCCCTTGGATGGAGTCGACTTATTCTTGGTATGCCGTGGTTCTTCACTCTGGGAATCATATCTTGGGACATGAAGAATTTTAGTATGACCTTCAAGCCCGATGGTGACACAGAGTCTATGACTCTGCAAGGACTGACGAGCATCACTCATCCTAAAGCTGCCTTACGGGCAATAGACTTGGAGCAGCCTGCGTGTTGGGTTATGGCACTAGCAACAGATGTGCCAGAGAAGGAAGAGCAAAAGGAAATAGTCCCAGAGCAGATACAAGCAGTTCTAGACCGTTTTGAGGATATCTTTGTTGAACCTAAGGGTCTCCCACCTCAGAGATCCTATGATCACAGGATTGTAATGACTCAAGGGGCCGAACCGGTCAATGTACAGCCCTACAGATATGGGCACAACCAGAAGGCTGAAATCGAGCATCTAGTTAAAGAAATGCTTGAAAGTGGCATCATACAACTGAGCAGTAGTCCTTTCTCTTCTCCCGTTCTACTCATGAAGAAGAAGGACAACACATGACGCTTCTGTGTGGATTACCAAGCCCTAAATGAAGCCACAGTCAAAGACAGATACCCCATACCTGTTATTGATGAGTTGTTAGATGAGTTAGTCGGGGCCACCATATTTTCTAAGATAGATCTGAGAGCCGGCTATCATCAGATCAGGATGCACAAAGACGATGTTCTCAAGACTGCGTTCAGGACGCATGACGGGCATTATGAATTCCTTATCATGCCATTTGGTCTCACTAATGCTCCCGCTACTTTCCAGAGATGTATGAACGATGTTTTTAGACAGTACCTCCGGGATTTCATTCTAGTATTCTTTGATGATATTCTTATCTATATCAAAACTGAGGAACTGCATGTGAAGTATCTCGCAATAGCTCTTCAAGTTTAAAGAGATAACCAGTTATTCGCCAAGATGTCCAAGTGCAGCTTTCAACAAGGGGTTCGGGCAGATCCCAAAAAAGTAGAAGCCATGCACAAATGGGCACTACCCAAGGACCTAAAAGGTTTAAGAGGATTCCTAGGCCTCACGGGTTACTATCGGCGATTCATTAAGGGATATGGTTTGATAGCGCAACCGTTAACCCAAATGTTGAAGAAAGGTTCCTTTCAATGGTCAGACAAGGCTAGGGCAGCCTTCGAAAAGCTTAAACTTGCCCTTATGTCAGTGCCGGTGTTAACATTGCCAGATTTCAACAAGCAATTCACCATCGAGACAGATGCATGTGATGTTGGAATCGGGGCCGTCCTGAGCCAAGAAAGCCACCCAATCGCGTACATGTCAAAGGCCCTTACCAGTAGGGCAAAGCCTCTCTCTACATACGAGAAGGAACTTCTAGCGATTGTTTTAGCAGTTGAAAAATGGCGGCCTTACCTCATAGGGTGCAAATTTGTTGTTAAAACGGACCAAAACTCATTGAAGTATATGCTCAAGCAAAGAGTATCCACGCCTACCCAACAACATTGGCTAGCCAAGCTGCTGGGATACGACTTTGAAATAGAGTACAAGAAGGGTCCGGAGAACACAGCGGCAGACGCCCTCTCTAGGCTAACTGAGCAGTTCATGAACTTGTCTGTGGTGGAAACAAATGTGTGGGAAAGATTGGCCAACGAACAACAGGCTGACCAGTCCCTAAGACTTCTTAAAACTTCATCAGAACAAAATACGGGTTCCATTCCCTTATACTCGGTCTGAGGGAACATTCTCTATAGGAAGAACCGAGCTGTGGTTCCTCCCGAGTCTTGGGTCAAGCAGGAACTCCTACACCATTTCCATGACACCCCAGCCGCAGGACATGAAGGGGTTGCTAAAACCCTGAGCCGTATTAAAGCCCAGTTTTGATGGCGAGGCATGAAGGCAGAGGTACATCGGTATATTCGCAAATGCGTGGTATGTCAGCGGGAAAAGTATCATGCTATCAAACCTCCAGGGCATCTAGTTCCACTTCTCGTACCTACCAAACCTTGGACCGATGTATCCAAGGATTTTATTGATGCAATGCCTCAGTCAGAAGGCAAAGAAGCAATTTTAGTGGTGGTCGATCGACTCACCAAGTACAGTCACTTCTTTCCTTTGCCTCATTCGTATCAAGGGCCAATGGTGGCCAACATGTACCAAGAATATATAGGCAAACTCCACGGAATGCCACAGTCGGTCGTATGCGACAGGGACTCGATATTTCTTAGCACATTCTGGCAGGAGTATATGAAGTTAATGGGTACAACGTTAAACTTCAGCACAGCCCATCACCCGCAGACAGATGGGCAGAGTGAGATTGTCAATCGGTCTTTGGAGACTTATTTAAGGTGCTTCGCGAGAGAACGACCGAATACATGGGTAAAGTTTTTACCATGAGCCGAGTGGTCGTATAATACAAGTCTACACTCTTCTACAGGCATGACCCCTTATGAGGGCGTGTATGGATTTCCTCCTCTGACTATCCCTAGATACGAAGGAGGCAGTGCAAATGATGACAACGTAGACTGTGAGTTGCGAACAAGGGAGGAAGTCCTTGACTACCTCAAGCAGAATATAGTTAAAGCGCAAAACCGCATGAGGCAAGTGTACAACAAGGGCAGGAAAGACCGTGAATTTGAAGTGGGCGATTATGTATGCCTGAAGAGATTACCTCTCAAGCAGAAGTCCTTAATGGGTCAGCCCTACTCGAAGCTTTTGCCTCAATATTATGGGCTGTTTCCGGTATTGCAGAAAGTTGGAAAGGCTGCCTACAAACTTGGTCTTCCTCGGGCAGCCATGGTACATCCAGTGTTCCACGTTACTAGGCTTAAGCCTCACCATGGGGATGTGCCTACACTCATAGAGCAAGTGCCGGACCAACTGCCGACTCCTTACCGTATTCTTAAGCACCGATATGTTCAATGTCAGGGAAGGACAAGGCACGAGGTGTTGGTGGAGGACCCGATAGGGATACTTCTTGGGAAGAAGTTGGGTCAGTGGCTCATCATTTTCCCTCTTCTAGCGCTCGAGGATAAGCACAATGTAGGGAGGGGGAATCTGTTACGGACCTTCCAGTTGGTCCAGACCCAGAAGGGACCGAGCAGGCCAAACCCAGTCGGTGGAAACGCAAAGCTTCAGACTTATGGGCTCAGTCACTTCAGAACATTGAAGAAGCTCCCAAGGAGGCCAAGGCCGCGCTAGAATCGGTTGCAGTGGGTGGAGCGGGTGGAGCAACTAGGCCCACAGCGGTGCTTGAACTAGACGAACCTCAGGGTGTCTCTGAACTGATTGTAGGGCTCACCGAGCTAGAAGTGTCTGAACCTAACGTGAGTCCGGTCTCCCCGAACCCTTGGGGTGATCTATGGCCAAAAGTCTTAGACAAATGGTTAAGTCACTCAGGCTTAACCCTTATACCAAATCCGAAGTGCGGGCGGTTCCCCGCACGAGGTCCCCACCCTGGGCTCGCTAGGCTCAGGGGCTCTTTACTCTTTGCTTTCTCGTTGGGCGCTAGGCCCGATTTAATACATTTCAGATTTAAGTTTGGATTTCAATTTGGATTTTGGATTTGGATTGGGCGCCTAGCAAGGCGGGTTGTGCCTTGCGCATTATGTAAATGGGTTATGGAGATATCCGTCGCTCTTAGATCTTGAGCAGACGGTCAAATAAACAGCAAACACTATGTCAATGCAAATAGGGGATACAACAAAAGGATTCCAGACCAGAAAACAAGAACGTGCACAGCAAAGAGGAAGAAAACAGAGGAAAGATGCAACAATAGAAGGAGGAAACACATCAAAGCGGAAAGATGCAGCAACAGAGGAGGAAACACAACAATAGGAGGAGGAAACACAGCAATGAGGAAGCAAGCGAAGAGGAGATGCAGTGACAGTTCAGAGACACGTAGACCTGTCGAACGAGAGAGGAGGATAAGACCATCGAGTGCGAGGGAGGAGGAGAAGCAGACCCGTGGAGTGCAGCGAGTGAGGAGTCCTTCCGTCCAGTGCGAGGGAGAAGCAGACGCAGACCTGTGGAGTGCAGCGAGAGACGAACCGTCGATGGCGAGGGTGTAGCGAGAGAGAAGAGGGGAAAAGAGGGGACCGTCGAGGGTGTTAGGGCATCAGAAGAGAAAGGGAGATCGAGCGTTCATTGTTCGAGCGGGTGAAATTTCACCTGCTCCCTTTTGGGTTAAACATGTGGAATTCCACCCCGTTTGATGGCATTTCATACAGGCGGGTGAAATTTCACCCGTCCGTACAAATTTTTCCCTCCGGGGTGAATTTCACCCGCCCATCAAACGGGCCCCTAGTGTGGAAATGGAAGGATATTACGATGGATTTTGTGGTTGGTTTGCCTCACATCAAAAGACAACATGATGCCATATGGGTGATTGTTGATCGACTTACGAAGTCCACTCATTTTCTGCAAATCAAAATCAGTCAATCATTGGAAAGTCTCGTAGAGTTATAGGAAATGAAATAATAGCAAGCTTGATTTGAAATTCCAAAATTCTACTCATGATTGGGGAATGTATTCTAGTGTTTAGGTCACATCTAAGAATAAAATGTACAATATGGCTTGGGGGAAAGGTCCTTGTCATAGTGACTAACAAAGCAACATGGTGAGGATCAGGACAGACAAGTAAATGAACACACAAATAGAGGATTGTTAGACTAGGTGGTGAGACTACACCTGTTAGGATCAACCTAATAGGTGGTTCCAATGGAATCTCAATGTGAACCTTGACAAACTGAAGAGACCCTACAGGATGACATAGGAAGAGAAAAATTTGGGTGATTTTGACACAAAAAATAAGGATTCTTTTAGAAAATCCCTCCATCTTTTGATTAAAAAATTGATGCATAGCATGAGATGTGATGGAAGGAGATAAACATGTAATCAAACAAGACACATATAGGTTGTTTCAAATAGTACTTTCAAATAACACCACTCTATCCTGCAATTATTTGAAAATGGCATGCACACCTAAACTGGATATCTAAGAATTGAGATCATTAGTTGTTCCGTATATTAGATATGCCTATATACTTATACAAGAAGTTTAGAGTATGTGGCATAGACTCTTCCAGACATGATTCTAAAGGTTAAGGGTCTTTGTTCTCCTTGAAGACTCACTAATATATTGGGACTAATGCCTTAGTATAGGTAAGAGGAAGACCAATGCTCACCTCCAATAGGTTGGTCCAGCCATTGAACCAACCCGAGCTAATGCATACAAGGACTATTCCGTGACGTGATGATCGGGACATATAAGTGAGGAAATTTTGAAATATGCAATCACATGCACAAATAATTTGCTCTACTACAATGTAGCATAAAATGGGGGTTAAAAACAAAGAGAGAAACAAATATTGATTTCAAACAAATCCTAAATTGAGAGAGGTGGTATGTAATTCAATATCTATGTAAAAACATAAATTCTCTATCAAATTTAAGTTCTAATGCACGAAAGAAATATACACATCCATTAAATGAGGGTACCTAAATGGCTCTAAAAGTAGGACGACATTTGGAAAATAGAAATTGGAACATTTTATCTAGTCAAACAATGGTAGGTCCCATCACGGTCACCACTTTTGCTTACATGTAAAATTTTTTAATCTTACATTTAGACCATATAAAAGGGTTATAATTTATCCGTACTCGCCTCGTCACTTGTGTGGGATTTCAAGAGAAGGGAGTGCACCAATCGGTACATGGTCTAACCATTCTTGTACATGGTCTGACCACTCCTGGTGCCTTTACTAGGGTATTTTGACAAAGCACTAGAGTAAAATGTTCTATTTCTTAAGTCTAAATGTTGTCCAAAACCCCTAAAAAACAAGGTGTTCCCTAGTTTTGAAATTATGCCTGTCTTAAAATCTAAGTCGTTATCAGAAGTGGACTTTTGAACAAGAAGAATTAAATCTTGATATTTGATCATGTCTAAATCATCATATACCAATGCAAATCAATATTTTGAACCTAATAGGAGGCATGCATAACTAGCACCAGCCGCTCTTCTTCATATCAGTGCAGCAAACGTCAGCCTCTGCAATTCCCTTGGACGTGCTTCAGCTGTTCCAAGTTCCTCCATAGCTTAGCTCGTTCAAAGCTGTTGTTCCTTCCCAATCTAGACTGCAGACCAGCAGCTTATTGACCATAAGTCTGGACAACTTTAGGTCTCCAGCAGATCTCAATTTCTAAGCTTAGATGCCTTTGGCAGCTTAGGCGTCCAGCCTTGGGACATCTCCAAGCTCTTCTACAGCAAACTTGGACGCTTCTGCTCCAAGCTATTCAATTGCAGCCTTGGACGTGCTCTACTCTAAGGTCTCTGTCAACAACTCCATCGTAGTAGGTGGTTCTCTTTTGGTTGTTTTCACCAGCTCCTCAAGTTCAGTAATTCAGTTGTGCTCAGCGGCCCCTCATCCTCAGTAGTTCCTAGCCAACCTGCGGTTCATCCTCAGCCGATGCCTAGTCCAGCTACTCCTTTGCTCAGGTTAGTTTGTTTTGTCCAAACTGCTGAAATCTGATTTCCTTCAAGTCGGTCAATGGCATCAACCTTGCTATCTTCATTGCAGTTCTGTCGTTCCTTATTCAAATGACAGCAATTTTGTTGCTACCCTTCCAGAAATGCAGCTACCTCTGCTCCCCAGCAAACCCAAGCTGCTCATCATGTTTTAGCTATGACAATGCAGCATCCTACCGAGGGATTTGCTGTCTGTAGCAGTAGCCACCTACTGCTCATCATGGTTTAGCTGCAGCATTGCAGCTTCTTACCAACGGCCTTGCTGTCTTCAATAGCAGCCACCTATTGCGTTTCCAATCAGCAGCACTTAGCTGCTCTTCAACTAACAGTATAGCTGCTTTAATCTCCAAATAATGAACGTGTGGCAGCTACCTTGCTGTCCCAATTAGTAGCAAGACCACCGGAGCTCCCGAACAGCGGCTCTTCAGCTGTCTTCAATTTTCCAACTTCAGCAACTCTCTGCTACTTCCAATCAGCGGTAACCTATTGCTCTTCGGACCAGTAGCCCGAGCTGCTCATCACCACCTGCACAGCAGCTTTGCCCCTATCGTTGCAGCCAACTTGAGCTGCTTTAACCTTGTACTGTCTGCGATGCTCCCAGCTAAAACCAATCAGCAACGCTTGTCCTACTACTCCTGTCGCTGCACTGGACTTGTTGTGCCTAACTTGCAGCCACCAAAGCTGCTACTCCCATTCAGCAGCAACCTGCTGCTAATCACCACGACTTCAAGTTACACCTGTTCCGATCAGGATAGCAGCCTTTTCATTCACCGATGACAATATCAAAGATGTGAATGAACCATAAAAACAGTGGCCTGATGCAATCAATTGGCAACGTAGCTGCCGACCAATTAAACTATAGGTCCCATTGAATCCACTTGACCCCAATTGAATCAAATAAGGTAAATGTCTTGACGTGGGGTGGGGTTTCATTTCTTAAGGTGGAGAATGATGTCTAGCTGAGTTGCCAATGCTGAAATGTACATGTTAAAGCAGTTGTGCATGCACATAAGCGATTTTGGCAAAATACCTATCCAAGACTCGTCTCCAAACAAAGAACACGAAATTTTCACAATTGGCGTACCTATGGACTCAAAACTCGATTTTCAAAAGTTCTAAATAATGACAAACCACGGTGAGAAAATCATAAAATAGAAAGATAGATTCTCAGCTCAATTATGTGATGTTCATGCATCAAAAGTAGTGCGAATCCAATGCAATGTCTAATCCATCAATTTTGGCCCGTTAAGAATTGGATTTGCTCAAATAAGGAGCATATTCCAACTTACAAGTGGCTAAAACAAATCAAAATGAGCATGTTCTAAGGCATCGTTGTATGTATGTATATTTCAAAAATTGTTTTCCAAACAAATATTCAAAACCCTAATCAATTGTCCTAAAAAGGGACGAAGCTGTCCAAATTCACCCGATTAACCAAAGGATCAGATTCCTTCAAAATGACATCCCAAAAGTGATCTAATTATCTCCTTTAAAACTCAAAAATCCTTGGAAATCTGAAAATTCATATTTCAAACAATCAAATTCGTGTTTTTAAACTTAAAAAGCAAGTTTGAATTAACCAGCCAATCACTTAGGAAACACTCCTACCAAACGCTTCAAATGCTTCAAGTCCGACTTTAATTAAACATAATTTTCTAATCAATATGGTTTTTAACCAAAATTTGATTGAAATTTCAGCTCAAATAAGCTCAAATCAAATCTCCAGCTGGCAAGTAAAAACTCCAAATCAATCGGATTTTCAAAATCATCAACAATTTTCAAGTGACTTTATTCAAGTCAATTCAAAAGGGTTTTAAACTCTACAAATCAATTTCAAAAATCTCATCTCAAAAACTTTGATTTACAAAATCAAGCTCATGGACTATGTGCTAGAGCTTATTCTTAATCCAAATATCATTAATGGATCTTGACTCTATCTGACATTCCAAAAGTAAGCCAATATTAGGTCTTCAAGAATGAAGTCAAAACTAGACGAACATGGAGAGATGAGAGAGTGACGTATGAACGAGGTATATAGGCCACTTCATGAAGCATGTGTCCACTCACTACAACAAGCACACAAACACACCAATTGCCTCGATAAAAGCAAACCAATTTGAAGTTGTGGTCATGAAATTTGGATCCATCACTTATCTCAAAGGAACAAACACTCATTTCAACCCCAAAATGATTTCGAAAACATGAAGCCTTCAAATCTTGATTTTTTCAAAAGGAAATTTCATCTCCAGTTTCTCAAAATTGAATCTTCTAAAACAAGACTCTAAAATTGGCATTTTGTCTCTCAATCATGCCATTCTAAAAGAAGTTCAAAACTCGGTAATGCCATCTATAAAGTGAACCTTCAAATTCCAAAAATCCTCAATTTCAATTATCAAAGGGATCAAAATCCAATTTCCAATTTCAATCAAATTTTCAAAATCCATATTCAATCCAATTTCGGGATTAAACTAATAATCCCAATTCAAATATTCAATCTTCAAAATTACCAAAACTCAAAAGAATTTTCATTCAGGTCCAAATCTCTAATGCAATTTTCAAACAAATTCAAGTTTTTGATTACCAAATCGAATGCCAAATTTTCAATTGAGTTGAAAATGAGCTTCGAAATCTAAATCCAATCTCTACACAAGCATATAGGAGGATCATCAATCAAATGACTTGTATGATGGAGAAATCTTAAACCTTGGCTCGATTATCCCTGTTAAACGTGGGAGGAATGGTCAAACCTTGTGCCAACGAACGGATCCCTTTTTATTAAAAACTTTCAAACTAAAACTAATTTCAAAATTCTACTGCTTCATGTGGCCTTCCCTGTTCTAATGCATGGGAGGGTGCAAACAACGTATCAAGAAGGAAATTCCTGGTCCTCAAATAGTTCTTTATGTTTTAATACCATGGTGTTTCTTGTTATTTCACCTAGTATATTTGTTTTTATATTTCATAAGATGGTTTGCTTAGTTTTCCGACCTCAAAAGCCTTGCAGGGTTCAGATTTCTTGAAGGCAATGATGGAGCCTAGAATGGCTTGACCATCTGCAAATTGATTGAATTATCTTTTGACATTAAGAAGTTGAAATTCATCGAACTGTTTGATCAATGCTTTGGTCATTTCTTGATATGAAATGAGTTTAAGATTATTTACTTTTTCATTCTTTATTAAATTGATTTACAATAAGAAGAGAATTTCTATAGGCATGGACTCTTTTGACATTGAATTCTAGCATCATCTTGAGGTCTTGGATAAGAAGTGCATATACTGCCATATTGTGTGTGCAGACAAAATCTAACCTAAAGAAATATGGTATCATTTCTTTTTTGGGGTGATAGTATGAGGATTCTTATTCTTCTTCCCACAATGTTTTTCGGACCTATGAAAAAACAAGGCTCACGCTGGTGTGGCCTTTACATGTAAGATCTGCTCATAGGAAAACTGTCGTCTACTTTGAGCACTTCTGTCAAAGAGAAATCAGCTAGTTGATCTGTTGTTGCATGCCCACTTGTGGGGTTTTGAGAAATGTATTCTAGATCATACTGCATAAGGAGCACATGCCATTTGGCGATTTGGCCACTGAGAAATGATTGTTCCAAAATGTGCTTCAAGAGATTCAATCGAGTGATCACGTTGATTTCACATGACAAAAGGTGGTGTCTAAGTTTCTAATAGAGTAGCACTAAACAAGTTTTTTTCATGGGTGAATATCATTTCTCATACTGCACAAAGGTCTTGCTTACATAATACATTGCATGTTTTATTTTTCATTCTTGTTCATACTAAGCTAAAAAAGTTGTACAAGCTGAGTCATTTTCACAGAGACATGCAATAGAAGTGGTTTTTTCAATATTGGCAGTTGAAGGATATGTGAATTCAGCAACTATTGTTTGAAACATTCCAAAGACTGCTGACATAGTGGACCCACCTCAAATGTGACCCCTTTTTTGAGAAGATGGTTCAATTGGTTCTCATCTGAGAGCCAAATTCAAGATGAACCTTCTGATTGCCTGAATTTTGTTACACAAACTGCTAAGTTCTTTAAGAGTCTTTGAAATGGGCATATCAATTATGGCCTTAGCTTTTGCTGGATCTACTTCAATTCCTTTGTTACAAACCATATAGACAAGAAGTTTTTTTTTATTCAACACCGAATACACATTTTTTTGGACTTAATGGTATCAAATCAATCTATCAAATACCTACTTAAGAATATCAAGATGATCTGTTCAAGTTTTAGATTTGACCAAAATGACATCAACATATGCATCCATAAACCTGTCCATCTAATCGTGGAAGATTGTTGCCATCATTCTATACTATGTAGCTCCTATATTCTTGAGTTCAAACAGCATCACTATATAGCAAAAGGTTCTGTAAGGGGTTGTGAATGAGGCCTTTGACTGATCTTTGACAACATAGCCTGGTTATGACTAAATAACCGTCCATGAAAATACATTTGAATCTATAATGTCGTCTATCAGTAGGTCATTATTTGGCAAAGGATAATCATCTTTGAGAGTAGCTCTACAAGATCTCAAAAATCGATGCATATTCTAAGTTTTCAATTATTCTTTGGAACAACGACAATGTTTGCTAACCATTCCATATAGTCAATAGTTCTGATAAATTTTACTTTCAAGAGATCTTCTAATCCTTCTTTGACCTTGTCTTCAACTATGGAATCTAGCTTTCTCAATTTCTACCTTACTACTTTGCTCCCAAGTTTCCAAATTAGCTTCTGTTCTATTAGCTTTGGATCTAACCCCAGTAGGTCCTTGCAGATCAAAGCAAAGGCATCTTGGCATTCTTTGAGAAATTTGATGAAATTGCCTTCTTCCCCGACATACAATTGGCACCAATTTGAATCATATTTGAATCTTCCTCTATCTCAATGTTTATTTCCTTCGTAGGGTGATTGAGCAATTTGGGTGTTGATCTTCTTTTTGCAATTGTATTAGTTATGTTGGCTCTAATCTTCATTATGTTTTCTCTTTTGATTTATTGTGCTTTTGTCTCTGAATTTCATAAGCTTTAGCAATTTTTTTCTTGTTGTTGCAATATTCTAGGATTAATTGTCAGCTTGTAAATGGATTTTTCTATCATATTGGCCCTACAAAAGTGTTTATGGTGAGAAAATGTAGTAATAATGTGACAATTCATACAAATGTGCATGTGGGAGAGGGAGAACACAGCTTTGAAGGCAAAATAGATCATTTCTTTTATTGATTGCTAAAAAGGAAAGGAGGGGACCCCCAGTGTCCCAACAATGCTATGGGGAGAACAATTATTGCAATTTCCTAAGCTAGACATCCAATAAAATCACATGAATTTTACTAGATGGAATTTTTCTATTGTCACTTTTTTTCTTCATCTTATCGAAGCATAAACTCATGACAGGCATCATAGTGTTCGAGTCATGGAGCTTTCATTACAACTTTATAGCCATAGTTTCACTCAAGTTCATAGTACAAGGGATGATGAATAGCTTCTCTAAGAGTGAAAATTGCTTCAATGGAGTCTAATTTTCTATGACAACTAGGGAAGAGCTTGTATAGAGAAAAGAAAATCCCAAGGTTAAGTCTTTAATAGTGTTGAATTGATTTAGCAACCTTCTTAAAGTGTTGTTCTCTCTATAAGGCTTGCTGATCATAATAGTCACCTTCTCGATGCAGTATTGATGGTCTTGCACATCGAAGCCTACTACACTTAATTTGAACACCTACAAAGTTCAGGATTTGAAACTGGTGCTTTTGCAATATGGACCATCCAAAAATGGGAATCTTTATCTCTCTCATGCTGAAACTCATGATGGAAACTTGTTCTAACTCAGTCGTTGGTGTTTTCTACCATGTACAATCTCTTCAACTTCAGAAATTCCTAGGGTTGCAATAGGACTTTGAGGTGCCAGTGAATACTTCTTCAATGTTCTCTATGACTGCTCTTTTCAGCCTGACAAGATTGTTGAAGTTGATGATTCAATGTTTGAGTGCTCTACCTCGCAACACAAAAGTATGCAGAGAAGACATACGGTTGAAGGAAGTCATTTTGGCGAACCATCCCACTTAGGGTTTTAGAGATCCCACTTCAGCTTTTTTACATCTGTTCTCAAGAAAAACCATAACCATTTATTAAGGTAAGAATTGAAGTCCTTGTTAGTGATGACCTAAATTTGAAATTTCTGCATGTCAACTTCATGAAAGACCATGTCTTTTTCTATCAGTTCAATTATCCTCTATTTTCTAAGATGACTAATCTGCTCTCTTCATTCACAGAATGAGTCAACATCATACAAATATTCTTAATAAGGTTCTTGCTTATTCAACCATGCTAGAGTAGGAGTCTGCTTTAGGTTCATAGTCATTAATAGGGCCTACAGATCTTCTTAGTTCCTCAACCAAGCTGGGTCTGCAGCTTGCTCAGTGGGAATCGATGAGACAATCTTGGTGACATCTCTGGGTAGATTGCCCAATGGGTTTGGTGGAGCTCAGGCTATTGCTTATATCATTTGCATCATCTCCTATATGTTCAACATCCTACACTTGAATGTGACTGTAGTTTTGCAAAAGGGATATGGGGCATAGTGATTCATGTATGATCAGAGAAAGATGAACAAGAATAGATGTATGGAAAAGGATATATGACAAGTAGAGACACATAAAAAAGGTACAATTTATTGATATTGGGAAATGAACTCAAGACTTCCAACGTCCCTACAACTCTATAGGCTTAAGGCATGGAATGAAACCAAATAAGAAAAACAAAACATCCTAATGATGAGCCTAATTTCCTCAACATGTATTCTCTTTCTTGTTCTTCTTCTCAATCTCTTTATCAAAAGTCCTTTTGTATACAAGCCTTGTTGTATTATGTTGTCTGGTTATCTGTTCATTGAAAGGTTCAAATGGTCCATCTTTATCCATTTTGAGACCTATGTAAGGTTCGTAGCCCATATTGATCATTAGGTGCAACCCTTTTAGGATTCGGCAAACTACTTATACATTGGGTGTTCTTTGAGATGTGCAAGGTGGATTCTTCCTCCCGTTTTATAAAATGGGGGTGCCTTCCATTTGACATGGTTAACTTGTGTTTCTGGTTCATTTATGCCAAGGCATTTCAGACTGTCGTCCAAATAGATGTCTTTATGGCAACATATACTAGGGTTAGTTGAATGGTAGCCTTTCTATGGGTTGTCAGCTAGTACAATGATAATTATTCCACCATGGATCCATTTTACATATTGGTGCTAGGTGGAGGGTATAGCATTTTGTTCATGAATCCATGGCCATCCTAGTAGTAGACCGTAAGAGGATAGCACACTTGCCACATAGAAGAGGACAGAGTGCACCATGTAATTGATTCATTGATGCAAAACTACAAATAGATTGACCTTTCACTATTTATCTACTTCGACGAGAGCCAAAAAAACACTATATTACCTAGAGTATAATCTTCTCCTTTGAGGCCTTGAGCTTTAACCATCATATCAGAACAAATGTTGAGGTTGCTTCCCCCACCAATAACGACACATGGAACATTCACTCTGTCTTCACACACTAAAATATATAAGGCACTATTGTGAAACTAGAGTGGCTTGGGTAGATCATCATCAAAGAAGGTGATGAGGGCATTGGCCATTACTGAATTTACTGTTTGTGCAAGAGACTTTGGAGTGGTATTTGGCTTCATTTCGATTTTTGCCAATACTTCCTCTAGTGCCTAGAGATGCTTTGGAAGCATTTACCAATTGTAGCACTGACACATTAAGAGGGACATTGAGAACTTTAATATCTGCTCTTTCTTCAACTACTTAGAGACATTCAGGCTATTTGGTCATTTGCTTGTCTACTTGATCCTTCCATTCTAGCAACTCTCTTGGATTGTAAATCAGCTTTGGAAATGGGCTTTGGCTCATTGACCCATAAACGGAGTGTTGATGTGTAACTATTCAGGGCTTGGATGGTATCTGGCATGGCTAGCTTTATATGTGACAGCCATTGCAATCATTTGTTTAGAAATACATGGTCGGATGTGATTATGTGGCATGAAGGACAGCATATCCATTGTGTTCACTTTGTTAGCTTCATGCTTAGGAAAAGGATGGTCATTACCTTTGAAGCATTTCCTTCTAGCATTAAGATTTCCTTATCAATGCAGTCCTGGATCATGTGTTTGAGACTTATACAATCTTTTGTATGATGTGCCAAGGTCCTATGGAACTTGCAAAGCTGATCCTATTGTTTGCCTTGTAGTTTTTGAGGACATGCCACCCTACGTGCACCAATTTTGCTTTAGGAGCGATTCTAGAAGTTCTGCTTTATCTATCTCAATAGGGGTGTATTTTTGGTATCTGGTCCAGCTTTTGAGCCTTTCGAAGTTTTTGCCTCCTATTTTATCTCTTTGAGCACCTTTAGCTTGTTCATTATTATCAACTAGCTGAGTCCACAACTTTGGAGCCCTTGTGGTTGAAGTTCTACTAGTCTTTATGGTGAAAGTAGCATGAGCCTGAGCTTTCCTTGATTTTCTATCTTCTTTCTTGCTTATGATATGCTAATCCCTGTTTTAAAGTAACCTAGTTCCATGGCTCTCTCAATTTCTTTGCCTTGTCTGCTCATAGAAGTTTTCAAACTCCTGAAAGACAAGGTAGTACCTTACATTTTCTTGAATTCCCCCGAGTATCATGGTGAGGGCATGAACTTTAGGCATAGGGGTTCGGAGTTTCAAACTAATTGTTTTCCACCTTTGGATGCAATCTCAAACTAATTTTTCTTATTTTATGAAAGACCATGAGAAGAATGCAGAAACTACTGAGAGATTGGTTTTGTACTCTTTAATAAAAGCCTTGACTACTTCATCAAAGTCTTTCATCTGTTGGGTCAATAGTTTCTACATACCATTGAACAACCTCTCCTCCCAAATTCTTGGGGAAGCAAATGAAGTGAACTTTGTTGTTGCTGCAGAACCTGCCACATTCAACAAAGAAGATGCCAAGATGGGTATGTGGATTCTCAATTCTTTTGAATTTCTAAACTTCATAGGGAGCCCTTCTAGATCTTCATCATCTAAGCCTTCACAAAAGTCCTTGCATGAGTAAAACTTCTTGCTTTGGTTCTAGATCTTCATCACAGCCCTTTCCATTTCCTTGATTCAGGACTGCATGAAGTAAGGAGTTCTTCCTTTGGAGTTTTTTGGTCCTCTTCTAATGGTGTTGTCAGCATTGTGATGATTACTTCCTCTTTCATTACTTCCTCACTTTCTTGTAGAATCATTATTATTATTCCTTGTATCTTTTTTTGTGAATTTTCATACTTAGTTCTTGCATCAAATTTTAAATCATTTGCCTGATGGCTCCTAAGAGTACCAGATTAACTTCTTCATTCATATTCTCTTCACTGGAATTACCATTAGCAATGGTTCTTCTGGGAGGCATATTGGTCCATCAATTTTTTTCATCTATTTAAAAACACATGATTGGTTGGGAATGATGAGGATGTGGGATGACATAAAAACCGCATGATATGTAATGAAGAGGACAACTAAAACTGGAATTTTATTTATTTAAAATATTTGGAGTACAAGAATAAACTCAACGACAGTAAGGAATAAGAGAAAAATTACTCCACCATGACATGTACATTCTAGACCTACTAGGTTGACCATGAGTGAAATACCCAAAGGCTGACCAAGTCGCTTATGCCAGACCATATGCATCTGTCTAGGTGATAAGGTATGGTGAAAAATGGTCCACTCAGCAAGATGTTAGTCTGCCACTCAACATAAGCATACATGGCTGGTCGCTCCTCCCAATCTTTAAAGTCTCACACAACATGTTGGTCAGTCATGTCATCTAGCAGCTGGCATATGTGTGTAGAGAGAATGCAGGCACTATACGCCCTAAAATCTCATTGATAGAGCCACTCCTACAAGAACAAGGTGCATCCTTCAATTATTGATGACTACATCATGGCGTATCTAGTGAGACTTCTGTATAAAAGAACAAGTCATGTCCTGGGCTACTAACAGGGTTCTAGTGTGATAAGTTATCCGCATCTTCAATAGTTCAACATCATACATTGCATGTTAGTGAAGATGAGCAGTCTGATGGCGCACAAAAGCATGGCCTTTCAAGTCCTCTCTTGTGTGGACATTGATTTGGTCAACATATGCTCTACAGTGCCTCCTAGGTGAGCGTGAATGTCCATGGGCAGAAGGTGTTAACTCCTATTTTCTACCTACAAGTTTTGTGATCGAAATCTCGTCAATCTGTGAAGTAATTCCTTGTGGTTGATTAATCGTTTGTTGACCAAGAACTAACAATGCATTAGGTCTTCAATCTTTCCTATTGGGTTAGGGAGGCTGTTATCACCCCTAATTTTTCCAAAAAGGTTGTATTTTATTTTGACCCAAACAAAATTCTCAGTTATTTGGATCTAAATTTTTAGACCCTAAGCCCAATCCTAGACCCAAAATAAATTTGTGATTAGTCGATCCAAAATGAATCTCTAAACCCTTGTTTGATTCCAAACACAAAATTCAAATTCAAACCCAACTTTAGACGCAAGATTCAAATCCAAAATCCAACTCTTGAATTTGAATTAGATCCAAAACCTAAGTTTAGATCCGAATCAAGAATTTCAAACTCAAATTCCAAGATGCTACCAAGCACTGCACGTGCGCGCACAAACCTTTCCTTTTGTTTATGTCTCCTCCTCGCACTAAAATTGTGTTTTTCAGCTTAAACCACTCATTAAAACACGTCGATGGGCCAATTGAACCCAATCTAGATTTAAAACGAGCCCTGAGTCACTTGAAACAGAATCGACCCCCATTTGTAACAAGAAGCATTTTTTACACATTTTACATAAAAAAAAAAAGAAGTTTTATAACAGTCTTCTTATTTATTTGTTTATTTTATTTTATCTCATTTTATTTTATTTAAAAAAAAACTTGGTCGCTGGCCCGTCGCCTACCGTACGCCGATGCTCTAGGCGCTATTGCACCTGGCGTGCGAAAGTGCATAAGTCTGGGCTTGCAGTTTTTTTTGGGTGGGCATTCGCCCTGCCAACACACTAAAACAGATATCCCCAAAAGAGATATTTGCAGGGCTAATGGTCAATCCCACTTAGTCAAAACCAATTAAAAAAATAAAAATCATTCAAAAATATTTGGAATTCACATGAAAATCTTATTAAATTAAAAAAAAAAACAAATTTTGAGTTTTGGCTTCAAAACTCTCTATAAATATCCCCAAAATCTTCTCCTTTGCGTATGAGCTAACCCTTACGAAACTTTTAGTGCTTTCTCATTTGAAGTTTTAGAGTTTTTCCTTAGCTTTTTCTCTTCATTTATTTTCTTCTTCTTTTTCTCCAACCTTGAGAGCAAGCTTCTCCAAGCTCAAACTCTTCAAGGGAGCACGAAGAGATCTCTTGGGGGGATATCTTCATCATCTTAGAGTTTCATCCTAGGCACCCTAGAATTATTCAAAGCAAGCGGTTTATTTTTAATATCATTCATTTTCAAGGTATGTAGTCATCCTCTTGTTTTCATTTTTCTTATTTCCCCTTGCCACATCTCCATGGTTGTGCAAGAAAGCTCAAATGATTTCCTATCCAGAATCGAGAGTTACATCTTGAGTGCACCGGGAGTATGAGCAAGGTGAAATAAATTTCATTTCTTCATGTATTTTAAAAAATATACTTGTTATATTGTTTTACTCATCATTTGTGCTTGAAATGATGTTCATGCATGATGTAATTTTTCCTAATTAAGGAGCAAATGAATGGCGAGAATGTGTCTTTGTGGTTGAGATTTCTTCATTTTTATGTTAATTTTGATGTTGAGATTTGTCCAACCCGAAAAGCTATTCACGAATATGTACATATTAAAATGCATCTTCATGTCACTCTCACGTTTATTTTCTTTCTTAATCATCCGATTAGGAACCCCAATGAGTGTTTTACTACATTGTTTTCTATTTCATGTGTGCTTGATTTTCTTCCATACCAATGGTGGAAAAAATATATTCTCTTGCAACAAACAATCATGATTTTATGTTACTATACAAAATATTTGGAATCATGTTTTTTCAAAAGATTTTCAAAAGCAAATACCCTCTCTAATGAGGCTTTGGAGACTTAGCATAGGCTCTTGCGTGAGTCCAAGTTCCTCTCCGACCTATATAAAAAAATTGAACTTAGATATTTTCAAGTCATTTCTTGATTTTAATTCTCATAAAGACATATATGTATATACTTGTTATATGTGTGTATATGCACATGACTATCTCTCATTATGATTTAACATATTTTTTTACAAACTCTCGTATACATACATATATATATATATATGTGTGTGTGTGTGTGTGTGTGTGTTCCATTCTAAAATCTCTCTCTTTATAAAATATTCTTCTCCCTCTCTATTCGCAAGCTTTCATAAATGTATCCATACGTATATATATACACACATATATATATAAGTATGTACATGTATACATATATCTCTCTCTTTTAAATCTTTTGTTTTGTGATTTACGAAATCTCTTTCTCCATATTCCTCTTGTATTCAAGTCTTTTCTCTTTTCCATTCTTTTGAATATCTTTCTCCCAAGGTATTTTCATTTGCCAGCTTCATCATGACCAAAACTCAAGCGTTGACACAATATTGGATCCATGCTTAATGGTCTACAACTTTATTTCATTTTCAAAAAATTTTCTCTTTTCGTAAAAGTGTTTACAGCAATTATTTAAATAAAAATGAAAAGCTTACATGTATGTGATGTTATGAATGACTTTAGATGAATGTTGTGGTAGAAATGAATGATTTCTTCTAATCATGTAGGGTCAATGCATTCATACATCCACTTTCACTTAAAATCATGAATGATCACAAAGACCTCTCTAAAAAAACTTGAGCAAGATGAAATGAAGCTCTAGTTAGGTAGCAACTGAATTAGAGCAAATCAAACCTACTTAAATTCTTAAGAGAATGCTAAATCAACTTCAAAAGTGATTTTTAATGGTTTTTATATAATATTTGTAAGGATCTTCCCATTAAAGATTTTACTCAAATCAAAGCAAATGACTCTTCAAAAACTTTTTCATAAATTTAAAATATCAAGTCTTCAATATTTTCTTAAACATCGCACCACATTTAGAATAAAAAAGATGTTTAAGTAAAAATGAAATGCATCAAGAATAAGCATAGCCCTTGGATGGATTACCCCCGGTAAAGGCATCAGGAACAGTTGATCCTCATACTGACGGACGAGTCCCTTTCTCTCTCATTTCAAAACAAAACCTCATTTTTCTGGAGCACTCCAAATAACCAAAACCAAATATTTTTTGGGATGCAAATAGAGGCCAACGATGTCTAAAAGCTCGTCCATGAACATGTGCCATCTATCCCCTTAGGAACCAGAATATGCATGAGTAAGGGTTTCATCTGTCAGCTAATGCCTGAAGCAACAGTCCATTCACCTCTTTCGTATGAGCAATGGCAACTATCTCCAATTTACAATCATCAACATACATAGGTACGCTATCAAGAACTACTATTGCCACTCTGAATACCATCCTAGGGTAGGAATGTTATCAAAGTGTCTAGATCTCCTCATAGGATGGAGTGTACACCGTGTTGTAGGGGATGTGTTTGGAACATAGTGGCTGAACGACAAAAGACAATGGGGGTCAGGACAAACAAATTAGTCAAGATCTTATGATGGCCAAACTGGACTGAAAGTGACTGTGTTTACCTAAGTTGACCCCTTAGAGATGTTACAAAAATGATAGACATGTTTGGCTTAGAATAGGCTAGGACAAATCCTAAGCAGTAAGATAACTGAATTTAAAATTCTGAACAGCTTTGACATAGTAAAATAGAGGACATCTTGAGAGCTGCTTCCAAATTTTTAGAAAACTCCATGAAATATGCATTCATCAAATAAATATCAAATAATGAATCTACTCTTTCAAAGAAAATAAGTTTCTTTTCTTTAGTTCACCTTAAGTTAGTGTTTGAGCCTCAAAATTACGTTAATACAATATTCACTAGAGACACAATTCTAACATGATTGTTTTGAAAGCAAGCTTGGACGCTTGCACTGGATTTCTAAGGTTTTTTATGATCATCAGCAGCTTCATAACAAGGTATGTCGATATACTTGGATAAAATCCAATAGTACGTAGCATCGACTCCTTTAATGATTCTAAAAGTTGGGGTTTCCCATTCTGCTTGGGCCCTTGCCTATATACAAGGTCGTTTTTTGCAAATACATGGTAAGGAGGTGACTAATACATGCCTCTAGTAGGTTGGTTTGTTCGTTGAATTTCTCAAAGTTGTTGCTTCATGGGAAAATACTATGGCATGTAGACCGGGACCTTGAATAGGTCAAGGATGAAAATAGGCTTTAATGCAATGGGGCCAAAGATAGATATTAAAATTGTAAAAGACCAAACATTGTTTTCAATCAACTTCTAAATTGGGAATGGTTATATTTAATTTGAGTCTATGTGAACATGAGAGATTCTTCTCAATTTTAAGACATGAACAAGTAAAATGCACAAGCAGCATGAGGATTCCTAAGTTGCTCTAGAGATAGGACAACAATCACATTTAGACCTTTAATATTCAATCAAATCAAAACGAGGATGAGTCTCATTATAGTTGCCACTTTTGTAGACCATGCAAAATTTCACAATCTTGCATGTCAGGACTAGTGATATGGGATGAAGAAAAATCAAATATTAATTTGCCTCCATATTCTTATTAGGGGAATCCATGAAAGATAGGACTCAACTCATCAGTATGGGATCTGATTGTTCTTGCCACTTTATAAGGGTAATTTGATCAAGGACTAGATTCAGTATTTAAGGTCTTGAAATATAATTGTCATGAAGGTCCTGAAATGTAATTGTCATCAAACCTAAATTCAAAGGAAAGTCCTGAATTTGAAATGGAATAATTTTAGAAAATTAAGTGGATCATGAAAAATTGGAGAGCATGAACTGGAAATACTTGAATCAAGTAATATAGTTCAAGATCAGTGTCATCATAGATCCATGCAAGGGTTAATTCATAAATCTAATGTGAATACATGCAATTCTAGATTCAATGCATAATTGAGATTCGGCTTCTAGATTTGGGATGTCAGCCTAGGAAAATCTTAATTCAAAGTTTAGATGCAAACATATTAAAGATTATTTGAATATTCAACTAAAGGGGTTTAAGTTCAAATCCTAACTAAGGGTTGATTGAAAGAATAGATCCAATTCATAATTGATCTTGACTCAAGATTCATGATCCAGATTCAAAATGAAATCTAACGATCTAATCTTTGGGTTTATGAATTAGGGTTTTGGATAAAGGTTTGAAATCTTGATCCAAATTGCATGAGATTTAAATTTAAAGATATCAATATAAAGTCCACAGCTAGAATCCAAATAAGATATGAGTTTAGTTACTTGATTCTCTGATCTTTGAAATCCAAATCACATCGACTTTATCAAATTCAAATTTTGATATGGTATATGATCTCCAATGCAATATTTAAATCCAATTCAATCGGATATCGATTCAATTATTCTAAGATTCACATGTCCAATCTGACTAGCATCGAGTGGGGATTGAGTGATTTGACCTAGACTTTAGGTTAAACCTGACTATGGTTTAGGCTTAACCCACCTAGTGTTTAGTTTTGACTGAACTTAGGGTTCAGTTTTAAGTATATGATTGTAGACTCAATATCAAGTATTGTTTGAGATATTGAGAGAAACTATGGTTTTATAGGTAAGTTTAATACCAAAGGTTAGATCTCAATCATGAATGAATCTCAGTTTTTAGAAAAAAGTCAGTTTGAAATGGGCCAGTTTGAAAATGTACATTCGAAAATTATGATTTTGGAAACTATATTTTCATATAATCAACTCAAGTTAAGTACATGGGATATTGCTGCAAGTATGCAGCTGACAAACTTAATTTGACTAATATGAAACCTAAATCTATGTTCATATTTAAAATGAATGAATGCATTGCGAAAGAAAATTACAAGAATGCACACAATTAAGAACATTAATAAAAGTAAAACAATGAAAAACAAATATATATGCATGAATGACATGATACTTCAAAATGGTATAGCATTTAGATTGAAATTACGGCTCCTCACTTAATAAATCAAGCTTCAGTGAGAATGGTTTTTTGCCGCAAACTCATCCAAAACCCTTAAATAATGGACATTTAATGATGCATGAATACAATTATCCAAACAAACATATTCTAAAACCCTAAAATGATGGTTCACATGATTAATCACGTTAATTTGAGGCTTTACAACAAAAAAACATATAAATAATTTATTAAAAATCCAAAATCAGATAAAAAATTGCTAACTAGATAGAAAAACAAAATTTTGGCAATCATAGAAAACTGCAATTATTCTGAGTGCCTTTTTTTTATTAACTGCAAAAGGTAGGCAAATGATCTGCAATATTCACAAAAATTTGAGCAAAAAATTTCCACATATTAGATAATGTATTTCAAGTGACAAATCTCATAGAACTATTTTCTACAACCAATATTAAGCAAGAAACTAAGTACAAAAAAACAGACTTCCTATAGGAAATAGAGCAAAAAATAATTTTACTGCTATGACTTTTGCAGGAGTCAAAACATATCAACACAATTTGGATCGACTTGAAATTTAGACTATAGAGTCTTTACATAATACAGAATTAGAAAAACACTATAAATTCAAAAATGAATAAGAAATAAAAAAATTTACTTATCTTCAAAGTTGCAATAGAAACAGCAAGTTGCTAACAGACTTTTAAATTTTGAACATGTTCCAGAAAATAGCAAAATAGTCTCCAAACTCATGTTGCATGAATGCAAAAGTAGATGTAATGATGTTCAATAATATGAAACTTGGTATGCCAACTCTCTGTATATCAAGCTTTCAATCACAAATGAAACTTTTGAATAATCTTTTAAGGACAAAATGATATGGACTTGAAAATCTAGACTACCGAATAGTTTTTTGCTGAAAAATAAAAAGTAGAAAATAGATTAAATCATAAACATTACCAATATGAGAGGCATGTTAAAATCTACATGGATTAAAGTAATCATTTTAGAGAATCTATAAAAACTTAAGTAATGAGAGAAAACTCAAAAGGAGAGAGTGATGCATTAAAAATGTTGGTGTAGTAACTCAAAAAAACAGGAATTTCTATATAAAAGATCAAGTCATTATGAAAATTTTTGTACAAATTTCAAATACATGAAAAGCGGGGTTAGAAAGCCCATCCATTTCAAATGTGGTATGTAGGTTCTCTACACATCCAAGAATATACAAAAATTTACATCTGTTATGAAGAATTTTAGACATCAAAATGAAAAAGTGGCCAAGTTACTAAAACTCTGATTTTTTGCATTCAACTATGCAAACATCATCCTTTGTGATCCTATTTGAAAGGAATAGAAAACTTTGTTTTGGCTAAACATTTTGGAATATACTCAGGACATGACACAGAAACTATCGAACTTGAAAACACTCAAAAGGAACAACTACAGAGAAAACAATATGCATGTAAAGTCAAGCCGAAATTTTGCTTTCTGTAGAGTTCAACAAAAGTTGCAGAAAACAGGTCCAAGAAAAGCATTATATTTAATGGTCAAATCAATAAAGAATCGCATGAAAAATTAGATACATAAAAAAAATGTTTCCTTTTGTAGAACTTAATTTGGAGTTGTAGATTGAGAAAACTAAGTTAATTGATCCAGAGTAACTTTGGGAATTAGTTCTATAAAAAATCTGAGATAAAAAACAACCATTTTTGGAAATCGGCCTAATATAGGGGCCAAATTACAACAAAAATATGCTAGACATAAAATCGACACATACATGAAATTAGATTTTTTTATGGATAATAAGACTGATCTCTAGTCTAAAAGTTATAGCCATTTAAACTTAGGTGAAATTCTGTCTGGCAACAATAAATCCCATTTCCACTTGACTTAAAATTTAACATCTCTTAAACTTGATTTTGATAAAAATCTCCAAATGTAATGAAATTAATTACATTAATAGATTAATTAAGCATATTGGAATCAAAATCAAATCTAGTATTTAGGTACACCAAACTAAACTAAACATGAATCAAATCAGGCAAAGCAATAAAGATCAAATACGTATGCATGAAAACAATAAACTACGTGTTTGGTGCATGTGCATTGTGATTTACAGAAACAGAAAATGAAAGTAATGAAGAAAGGGACGTGGAATAAGGAGAGAAGGCCTACATGAAGTCCATAAAAAGAGAGAGAGAGAGAGAGAGAAAACATTTATAGCTGCATCATCGAAGGCCTCTTCGCCCACCGGCTCTGGCGGAGGATGGATCTCTTACTGTGCGTCGTTGAAGGAACCAACCACCAGCATCGGCTGATCAGGTTGAGAGGTGCAAAACCAGAAGAATGCTCCTTGTTGACGACACATAGGGCTGAAAATCTAAAGAAAATAGCTCTCACAGCTCCCTTCCCTACTTGTTGTGCATCCAAAAGGCATCTTCATAGAAGGACAAACTCTCTAGTGTTTGCTTCCTTGGCCTCCCTACCAGAACATCCTTTAGCTCTAAGGGAAAATTCCATGTGAGTGAATGAAATTTTTTTCTATGTTTGACAGAAAGGAGCCAATCTGTTTTTAATAAGGGCAATCCATTTTTTTTCAATAGTAGTAGTGGATTTTGAGCTGTTCCTACTGCTATTATCGATTGTAGTGTGTTGCCTCTGTGACTAGAAGGTTTTTTTTTTCGCCATCATGGCTCTCTCGAGCCCCCAAGGCAGTACTTGATGAGCACCATGAACCTTGCTTGTTTGGCACATTACTCCTTGGAGGTTTTGGCCACTATTTCACACATAGCATGGCCTAAAGTATAACACCCCAAAAATATTAGTCCCATAGGGTCGTCATATAAAGGCTGCCTGCTTGAGGCTAGAACTCTCCAATATAAATAAATCTCTAGCTGGGAGCTCTCCAAGTTATTGCAGTACATGAAGACCAATTCGTAGGGCCATAAATCTAACTATAGAAGCAGTTTATTGATCCCCAACCTTTAATCACCACATAATTATTGGAAGTACTTCATTTCCCAAAGTTGGTGGGGCCTAGTAATTTTATAAGATTCAACTGGTTTATGGAAAGCCCTGAATGGCCTAGTGGCAATCATTTCCAGCCCAAGTCTAACTTAATCTGAGAGTTTTAATCTTGTTAACAACCTACTCAATTGAACTGGGATTTGAACCATGGCATTGTAAATACTAGAGCTGTTAGAGAACCATTGCAATACAATTATGATAATGTGAGAGTTATTTTAGCTATCAAGGCAAGTCAAGTAAGATAACTATTGTGTCTCATGAGAATTATATTAATGGAGGGTGTTATGCTGGCAAAGTAAGACGACCATAGTGTTTCATGAGAATGACGAGTGTAAAGAGAAACAAGTCAAAAATGACAAGTGTAAAGAGAAAGAAGTCAATGAGGTAGCAATCGGCAAGTAGATAAATCTTTATAAAACCTATGTCTCACATTCCCTTCCTTTCTTAGCCTTGTAAGACATAATTTAATAGAATGAAACCTTCCTCATCTCTCATCGACAAATATTATGAGGAATAGACAGGTCGTAGGTGGATATACCACCAAACCTCTATAATGTGCTTTGCAATTTTTGCCTTATTCTTATATGGTATCAAAGCTTTATGCTCTCACAAGTTGATTGTTGCACCTAGTTGAGACATGGTTCTTGGTGCTCAATTTCCCTCTTGGAAAATGCATCATTTTCAAATGGTTGTGGCATCATCTTCTACATCAAGCAGCAGTTCATCCTATTGTGCAGAGATAAGTGCTAGCTCTTTTCCTCTTTCACCTACTTCAGCCAATCTCATGTACTTTCTTAAGCTCACAAATGATAATTTCATGTTGTAGGAAATTCAGTTCACCCCATTTTGAATTTCACATGATCTTCTTGGTTTAGCCAATGGAACAATCATCAAAGCTTGTTAAAGAAAACTTATTTGAATCTATTAATCTTAAATTTTTAGAATGGATGAGAATGGACCAGCTGTTTCTTAATTGGATTACATCCTCTTTTTCAGTGCCAATTCATGCTCAGATTGTTTGTTTGCTAACCTCTTTTGAAGTATAGAATACTCTTAAAAACACGTACACTGCCATACTTCAAAAACACTTACACTGCCCACTTGAAATCCAAGGTGATGCAGCTCAAAGAACAATGGCTGACCTTGACGAAAAGATTGAAATCCATTGATGTGCTTTTTCAAAAAAAGTGAAATTGATCTCACACCAATTGGCTATAGCTTCAAAATCTCTAGACGAAGATGATCTCATTCTACATGTTCTAAGAGCATTGCCAAACAAGTATAGTGCTCTTAAAACATCAATAGCCACAAGATGTGATCCCCATCCTTTGTCCAAGTTCCACAACTTATTGTTAATTCATGTTCTCAGCTTGTTGGTTTAGAAAATGGTGAAGGATCGAATGGCCCAATAGTAAACATGTGAATAAACAAGTGTATGCTGATTTTTTCAATAATAGTCTACTACAAAAGAATCATCATACATCAAAGAACATGGTGGTGGACAACACTATACCAAAGGATGCATTGTTCATCAATTTTTCAACAAAGTAGGTTATAGCACAAAGATTTGCTTTAAGATAACTCGTCCTAGAGAAAAATACCAACTCAGGCTTATTAACAAAGACCTTTTCCCACCCTCATGCCTATAACCTTTCATCATCATCTATGAAGGACTCAATTTGGTAACCGGTGCATTGCACAATGCCTTAATGACTTTTAGTTCAAAGAATATTCACAGTCTATATAAAGGAAAGAAGGCTCCATGTAGGTAATAGAGTATGTTTTGAAAATCCATAAAACCAGTCATTCTTATTTTACTTGGCAAGGTTCCAACTTTTTTCTCAAAGGTATTTTATGTGTACATAAAATTGGCAAGAAGTTAATCTCTATTGACAAGTTTACCAAAGACAATCAGGTTTTCATGGAATTTCACCTTAATATGTGTGTTGTGAAGGACATAGAGACAAAAAAAGACCTTATTTATAGTCAGAGCTATGATGGATTATATTAGCAAATTTGACAAAGATCAAAGGAACAATTAACATGCTAAAAGTAAGGTGGCATTTATAGGAGACAGAACTTACTTGATTTTGGCACCAACAACTAGGTATCCGACATTTAAGGCAGTTCAACAAATTGTGGAGAAATATGGTTTGCCATACAATGGATAAATGAAACAACATTTTTGTAAAGATTGTGCTGGATACAAAATTCATGTTTTGTCATTTCCTACTTCACATAGTATTCTTGTACCTTTTGATTTAATCTTTTGTGAATTGTAGGGACTATGTTCCATCTATATGTGTTTGCATCCCCAAAAATATTTGGTTTTTAGAGTACCCAGAAAAATGAGGTTCTATTTTGAAATGAGAAAGAAATGGACTCATTCATTGGTATGAGGATTACCGTTCCTGATTCTTTTACCGAGGTAACCAATCCAAGGGCTATGTTTATTTTTGATGCATTTAATTTTTACTTAAATATCTTTTTCATTGTAAATGTGGTGTGGTGTTTTAGAAAGTGTTAAAGATTTGATGTTTCAAATTTTTGAAAAAGTTTCGAAGAATCATTTGAGAGTGTAAAACATTTTGGTTTATAAAATCTTGAGTGGAAAAATCTTTACAAATATTATTTCAAAACCTTTGATGATCACATTTGAAAAACACTTTGGTGTTCTCTTAAGACTTTAAGTAGGTTTGAGGTTTTACTCTAATTCCGTTACTACCTAGTTAGAGTTCAATCTCATCTTGCTTAAGTTATTTTAAAGAGGTGTTTGTGATCATTCATGATGTTAAGTGAATATGGATGTATGAATGCATTGATCCGACATGATTAAAAGGAAATCATTCATTCATACCATAATATTTATGTAAAAAACATTCTTACCATCACATACATCTAGGTTTCTCATTTTTATTTATTAAATCGTCATAAGTATTTTTATGAAAAGAGAAAAGTTTTTGAAAATAGAATGGGGTTGTAGACCATCAAGCATGATTCCAATATTGAGTCATTTTTTACTTGATTTTTTTGTCTTAGTGAAGTCAACGAATGGAAAGTTAAAACCTTATTGGGGAAAAATATCCAAAAGAATGGAAAAGAATGAAATACTTTCATAGAGAGAAAAAGGGAAAGAAAGAGATTTGAAAGATCACCAAAGAGAATATTTAAAAGGAGATAGAGATATGTATCTTTATATGTATTTTATATGTATATATATATATATATATATATATATATATATATATATATATATATATATATATATATATATATATATATATATGCATTTGTATGTAAAAGGTTCTGAAAAGAAAGTATTAGCTCAAATGGAGAGGGAGAAGAAGATTTAAAAAAAAGAGAGGGAGAGGAGAGAAAGAGAAAGAGAGAGATTTCAAAGGAATTGATGTATATACATATATAATTTGTAAAAAAAAAAGACATTTAACTTGAAGAGAGAAAGAAAAGATTCTAGAGAGGGAAAATAGAGGACATGTCTTTATGCATCATGTGTATATGAAAATTCGTGAAATAATATGTTGAACCATGTAGAGAGGGTATTTGCTTTTGAAAATCTTTTAGAAAACATGATTCTAAATATTTTATACATGAACATAAAATCATGATTGCTTGTTTCAAGAGAATATAATTCTTCCACCATTGGTTATGAAAGAAAATCAAGCAACATAATAAAGCAGTCATTGGGATTCCTAATCGAGTGATTAAAAAAGAAAGTAAATTTGAAAATGACATGAAAATAAATTTTAACATGTACATATTTGTCAATGGCTTTTTCAGGATGGACAAATCCCAACCTCAAAAATCAACATAAAAATTAAGAAATCTCGACCCAAACACTCATTTTCGTCGTGTGTTTGCTCATTAATTAAGGCAAATTAATATATCATGCATAAACATCATCTGAAACATAAACGATGAGTAAAACAATATAACAAGCATATTTTCAGAAATACATGACAAAATAAGATTTATTTTTTCTTGATCATACTCCTAGTGCACTCAAGAGTAGGTCTTGGCTCCGGATAGGAAGTCCTTAGAGCATTTTTACACGGCCATGAGGAGGTAGCAAGGGAAAATGAAAAACGAAAATAAAATAAGGACTATATACCTCTAATATCTTCCCATAGTCTCTTGAAGAGTTGGAACTTGAAGAAAAAGAAGAAGAAAAGAAGAGAGAAATGGGGAAGAAAAGTCAAATAAAACTCTAAATATTCAAGTGAATAAGCATTGGAAATTCCCCAAGGGTTAACCCATGCCCAAGAGAGAAAATTGTAGGGGTATTTCTAGAGAGTTTTGGAGCCAAAACTCAAAATTTAAATTGCTTTTAATTTAACAATATTTTCATGCGAATTACAAGTATTTTTGAATAAATTTTTTTTTTAAATAGGCTTTGACCAAATGGGATTGGCCATTGGCCCTGCAAATGCCCCTTTGGGGTGTGGGCAGGGTTATTGCCCACCCAGTAGGGCCAAAACCGCCCCTCAAGGGGTGGTTGGGTGGTTTTAGCCAAGAAAGAGGGGCCTACACATGTAGGCCCCATTTCGGCGTGACTGCGCGGTGCACTTTTGTGTGCGTGCTTGCGCAACCGCGCGGCACGCTCTGGCGTCCCGGCGTGCGATTTTTTTTAAACAAAATAAAACAAAAATGAATATATAAATTAATAATAATAATAATAAGTTGTTTATATAAGAAGCGTAAAACCATTTTTTTAAATGTAAGTGGTTTTTGTTATAAATGGGTGGCCGACTCCGTTTTGAGTGACTTCGGGCTCGTTTTAATTTAGGATTGGGTTCAATTGGTTGCCGATGTGTTCTAGTGAGTAATTTAAGCTCAAAGCACATTTTGGCGCAAGAACAAAACATAAAACAAAGGGAAGGTCCATGCACACACGCACGTGCTCAATAGCATTAATTTTGGCCATCCACATTTGAAAAGATTTACAAAAAAAAATCATATTACAAGTTCTTTAAGGTTTTTGGATGTGCATGTTTTCTCTACATGCAAGCTTTCCATAAAAAATGAATTGGAGTTCAAATCAGAAAAGCATGCTTTCTTCGGCTGTACCACCAATAAAAATTTGGTACCACGGCATGTTGGTTTTGGTGAACTGTCCTTCCCTTTTTAGTGTGTAGAAACACAAGGTGCTCCAACAATGTCAACTAGTACACCCATTTCTGCACATTCTCCTTGCGCATCACCACCTCTACCCTCATTGGATCCTTGCGAGACTTTGTCCTCTCCTTCAACTGACTCCCCAAGTTTCTCATCTAATACCAACCCATCACCAAATGTCAACCCTCCATCAAATTCCAACATGAAACCAAGTGACAGCCTGTCATCATCTCCATTGCCTTCAAACCATAACCATCACAACCAACTATTTCTCAACCTACTGCAAGAACTCAATACCATGACCACTTGCTCAATGAACGTTCTGAGTTCCAAAAAGTTCACATGTATGCTTCATCATATACCAAAGCCCTTGTTGCTCACCATTTAGATTTTATCTAACCAAAATCCTACAAACAAACTTACCAAAACAATCATTGGGTTGATGCTATGGAAAAAAATATTCTGGCTCTTGTTTAAAACGGCACTTAGACTCTTTTCTATGCCTCCAAATCAAAATGTGATTGGATCCAAGTGGGTGTATTAAAAAGTTAAACGGAAAGCTTATAGGAGTTTGGTGCAATACAAAGCTTGTATGGTGGCACAAGGGTTCACTCAAGAAGATGGGGTTGGCTATTTTGAGGCCTTCAGTCCAGTTGCAAATGCATCATAATCCACACTATTATACGTTTTCACATAGATAGGCCATTAGACAGCTCGACTTGCACAACAGTTTCTTAAATGAAAATTTGGAAGAAACCCTCCTCTTCCAGGTTTTTCTCGCTTTGCTAATATGCTCTACAAGTTAAATAAAGCTCTTTATTATTCAAACAAGCACCAACTTAGTGAAGCTCTTCTTTAGTTTGGCTTTGTTATATCTCAGACAGACACATCACTATTTAAGAGAGAAAGAATTATATGTCTTGTCTTAGCTTATGTGGATGACATCTTAGTCACTAGCAACACAAAGATTTGAGAGACTTAAGTTTCTTTTAGGCATTGAAACTAGCTACACTATGCATGGACTTGTCCTTTCTCAACAAAAGTATGCACTAGATCTACTCCAATATGCCACTATGGTTGGAGCCAAACCATTTCCTACACCCATAACAGGATCTGAAATCCTAGGGCAAAGGTCCATGGCAACATGTCATGATGTCACAAAGTACCATGTGAAGCATTTTTGTACCCTTCAATATCTTACTCTCACTCAACCTTACTTGACTTTCTCTGTAGATAAAATATATCAATTTGTGTGAAATCCTACTGCTGAACACTAGGGAGTAGTCAAATGTATACTTCGATATGTTAAAGGATCTCTTAACTATAGATTCTCATTCAAGCTTCTTCAGCCTTCACTCTTCATGCATTCTCTGATGCCTAGAGTTTTAAAAAGCAATATATGTTGTCTGGTCATGTTTTAAGTAGAATTTCGAATTGTTGCCAATGTTGCTGCAGAACTTATTTGGCTTCAGTTCCTTCTTTAAGGAGCTTTCCACTCCAACTTTATGGTGTGATAATATCAGTGCTACTTACACAACAGTTTATCATGTTTTCTATAGAAAAGGCAAACATATTGAATTGGATGTTCACTTTATCTGAGATCGCATTGCAAAACAAGGGCTTCAAGTCAAGCACCCTCCATCATCTCATCATACTGCAGATATTATGACGAACCCTCTTCCTGTGCACCAATTTAAACGCCTTAGATCCAAACTCAATGTTGTTCGACTGTTGGGTTTGAGGGGAGATGTCGGAGAACTATTGCAAGACAATTATAATAATGGTGAGAGTTATGCTAGCAATCAAAGTGGGTCAAGTAAGATAACCATGGTGTCTCACGAGAATTATGATAATGGTAGGTATGCTTGCAATTAAGGCAGGTCAAGTAAGACAACCATAGCCCCTCATGAGAATGACGAGTGTAAAGAGAAGGAAGTCAAGAATGACAATTGTAAAGAGAAAGAAATCAATGATGCAGCAATTGGCAAGCAATTAGATCTTTCTTATGGCTCGTATTCATGTATACCTTAGTCATAGCGTTAACAGAAAATCGGGTTCTAATGTAAAGGGAGTGAAATCTCCCTTCTTTTATCAGCGATGTAACACACAATTTAATGGAATGGAAGCTTTCTCATCTCTCAATGAGAGAGATTGTGAGGAAGAGAGAGGACGTAGATGGATATGCCACCAAACCTCTATAACCTCTGTCTCCATTTTTTCGTTGTTCTTAGCCTCCAATTTTTTATTGATATAACTTATGCCTCTCAAAAAGTATTTGCTGAGGACGAAACACAAATCAAATTGCTTTGACACCAATTATTAATAAAAACGCATGTATGATGCATACAAAATTAAGATCATCGTCACTTCAACTAATAGAGACTTGCCCAGCTTAATCATAGTTCTAAGACCGGGTTCCACAACCCAAATGCGGCCACCACAAGATCAACTCACAGTGTCAAAATTATTAATTAGAGAATATCATTAATTTGTTTTCTCTATGTCTGTATCTTTTTTTTGTTTTTGTTTTTTTCTTTCCACTACAAGATCAACTCACAATGTCAAAATTATTAACTAGAGAATATCATTAATTTGTTTTCTCTATATCTCTATCTTTTTGTCCTTTTTTTTAATCCACCATCCCTGATTATATCTCTTTCACATGGTTATTTAATTAATTAGCTTCAGGATAATAGTTCCTTCCGATCATAGGAGACCAATCGGGGTCTAGCGCATTCCAGGCGTGCATGAAATATAGGACCCAACACCATTGGTTGATTGAGAATAAAATATTTGTTGTGTCTCTAAAAGAAGAAAGGGACGCAAAAGAGAACGGCCAATTGAGTTCACAAGTTGCCAATTAAGAAGGCCCACATGCAGTTTCCAGCAGTGTCCTCACTGGAAAACCTGGTATCCGCCAGATGGGATACTTTGATATTGGTCAAAGATACCAAGATGGGCCAAAGAGAACCTCCATGAATTAATATATTGAATGAGAACCACTCATCATTGAAAAGCAGCTGGAGGAAAGGAGGGTGTGCAGGGCTCCCTTGTATTCAAATAATGCGCGATTAATGGCATGACCGTTGCACAACCAAGTGTCGGAGCAAACAGTTGGAAAGGTCACCATGTCGACAGATCTCGCTCATTGCCAGTCAACAGTACTACGTGACTAATTACTACTAGAATCAATTAAAACAGTAAATTAAGGTTAAACGGTTAATGAAGAGCAGGTTGCAGCTTCAGCTGCTAAAGAGTAAAACAGAAATTAAAAGACAGAAGCGTCTCCTATGTCAATTTGATGAGTAATAAGGGAGTACGTGTTAGGTTGAGTGGCACAGGAAGAACCGTACGTTCACAGGTTTTTTTCCCTTTCGTAGTTTTTCGTCCGCCTTCTGTCACACCTCAAAAATGCGACAAAAAAGTTTGGTAGAAGCACCAGCTTCTTATAAGTTCTAGCATATAAACTTTGACGCCTTAATTTCAGAGTGTTTGATTGTCAATTCGTATACCACGAAGAGCCCTCGCGTCTCTTCCATGATCCAATTACCTACCTAACTTAACGGTTGCTTGGATGATTCCCCTCCCCGGGACCCCTCCCCCCCCTTTTTTTTAACGTCTAGAAACATGAACGGTTAACTATGTTAATAGATGTTGCCGACTGACTTTTTAATCCCATTAAATAAGAACAACTATCCGGTTGCTTTTCCAGTTTTATAAAATTAAAAAGCTACTACTTGAAAAGGCAAGGTGGTGTTTAAAAACACAGACACAGATATCGAGATATTCAGCATGTTGATGAAAGCAATTGAAGCGACATATCTGCTCCAAGGGTGCCACGCAATGCCACTATATTCACTGAGCACGTGATGTGCGGGCCCACCATGTGGACTGAATTGACTGATTGATGTATCATCCAAGTCACAGTCTAATCACAAGGTCCATGTCCGCTTTGAGTGCAGCACGAATGATCTCATTATCACATCATGCCACGCCATTTCGCTGGGTCGCCGAAATGGTCTATGTAAACATAAAGATCATATGGTATTAGAACAATGGTGTTGATCTTCTCTGTTTTTCTCCTTTTCCTCCTTTTCATAAGGAGTCAGTGTTAGAAACACTATTATAATTTTATTAGGGTTGCTGAATTTACAGAAAATAACTTGTGCCCCTGATAGTATAGAAAAACTAGAAAGCGATGTACAAATTTTTTGAGAATGGAAATCATAAAATGCGACCATTTGATTGTCGTTTCATTTAAATGACCTGAATTTCTTGAGTTGAAGTTACAACTGCTGCATTATGTTTTCAAGTCCAAGTTTGTATAAAATTGTATGTAGTTATTATCTATGTTAAATTGTAACATCCATGACCTTTTTATTGTTTTGCATATTTTCTTATATTTTTTTATTTTAGACTTATTTAATAATAACATTTTATTTATATTATTAAAAATATAATCAAACAACTTAATTTGAACAAAAAGTATCTTTTTAAGATCACTAAGATGTATATACATGGCAGAGGAGAATTTGGCATTGTGTCAAGCGAAGTTCTGGTTTTCAGTGGCGTTTCATTGAATCTCCAACAACGGGGTATAGACCCACTGCAGCACAGCGGCAAAAAGAATGTGACTCAACCCACTGTTGGAGCTTCATTGAAATGCTGCTGAAAATCATAACTTCCATGGACACATCCAAATTCTACTCTATCATAGCTGTCCGTTGACGAGCACAGGCCTCCCAACCAGCAGAGCAGGACGACTTCTCTCTACCTTATGTCTCTAATTAAACTCTCAAGCGTTGTGTTGCTTGATTTTCAAATGTGTCCATTCTCTCATAAAAAAATGTACAGATATATAGAGAATCAAAATGACTATCACGGTCATGGGTATGTATGTCATAATGAACTGCTTAGACATAAAATAAGTCTTTCATATCATTAAGGTTGGATTTAGCCAATAATTCCAACGTTAACATGGAATGTGGATTTTAATTGATGACACCCAGCTTTTTGTGCCAAAACATTTTCATCCGCAGCTGCATGTAAATGTGTGTGCATGTGTGCCAAAACATTTTTCATCCGCAGCTGCATGTAAATGTGTGTGCATGTGTGTGTGTGTGTGTGTGTGTGAGAGAGAGAGAGAGAGAGAGGAGAGAGATTAACTAAGACTAATGAAGTTTTTCTTTTCTGCAAAAACTTACTAAAACGCTAGTGCATTTTCTAAAGATTTTATATGCATGTATGCTATGTGCTCCACATCTTTAATGGCCCAATTGCCCTCCATATAGCACTAAACCTATCAAAACTGTAACAGAATTTATGTCATTTTAAAAAAGAACCTAAAACGACAGTAATTTTCTCGCAGGGCTTTTTGCTGATATTTAAATGAATCAAAATCGAAAGGCTTTCCTTTTGTGAATATAATCTTGTCAGCTTCCGCAAATGTTATAACAAGAATTTGACAGCTTATCTGAAAATATGTGTTGTGTCGGAGCATGAATGAATGTGTAGATCAACCAGTTTCTCAAGTCGAGGCAGACGATGGCCAAGTTGGAGCAGATTTTGGCCAACTCGAGTTCTAAGCTCTGTTTCAAGTGGGGGTTGAACTGAGTCCACACTGCTTAGCAGGGTGGAGTCATGAATTTTTCATGAGCAGGGCGTATTTTAGTTTCAAAATTTTAAGAGGAGCTGAAATATAATTTTTCAAATTTTTTACATAGGATAAATAAATTCTTTAAAAATTACATGTAAATTAAAAAAAAAAATTGAAGGCGGCCAGGGCCCCTGCTGCTTAGCCTTCCTCAAAAAACTAGAGATCGGCTCCACTAATAAGCTCAAGTAGATGTAAAAAATTTTTGTTTTAAAGAATTTACTTCAAATAGAAATAGTAGATTTTGTTCACAAAGGCGTCCAGCTGCAACAAAGGTACGTCTAGATTGATCAGAACATACTACATGTATGGGCAAATTAGCTTAAACAAGATGAGCTCACACAGATGGATCCACGTTGTAACTATTGGGGAACTTTTGGCATCTCTCCAGGACAACCACTAGCAAAGACTCAATAAAGCAGCTAGAGTGGGACTAAAACAAAATAAAAAATGGGGATCCATGAGATTTAATGGTTGGCTTCGTTGGGGCCCAGATCATGCCATTGATCTCTAAACTATAATGATTGCAATGGGAGATAATTCTGCCAATAAAGACAATGCAATCACTGATGAAGTTTATATCTTTTGCTCGATCAATGATAGACCAGCCTTCAGTGTCTACGAGTGCTACTGCTACAAAAAATAAAAGGAGGTTAGGTGCAAAATCACTAGAATAGTTAGCTCATGTACTGGTGAAGAAAATGTCTACAGCGGTCATAGCAGTCGCTGCTAAATACACGACACCAAATGCCTCCTTTATTGAATATCATTAAGAAAAATAAGGCATCATAAATGCATTTACTTTTCATTTCTATCTGTTTTTTCTAGAGATGTCAATGGATCATATTTGAATTGGATATACTCTTATACCATATCTGTATTTTTGGACATTCACATACTCATACTCAAATTTAGATTCAAATACAAATAAAGAAAAGTTATATCCAAATTCGATGCCGGAAATCCAATTTTACAATCTGAATCCAATCTAAATCAATTTTTACATTCATATCTGAATCTAAATCTGAATGTTGAACCATATCCGGCCGATTTTCAAAAAGTAAGAGCATTAGATATCTGATGTTTATTTAAAACTAAATCGTTTCTAAATTTGAATCTGTATCCAATCGGATATTTATATACATCTGATTTGATGTTATATTTTAAATTCAAGTCCCATCTGATTTCTTAATCAGTTACTATTTTGTTTTTTCATATCCAATTTTTTCATAATGATTCATTCAGATATCCGATTTACGTAGTATATGTTGACATCCTTAGTTTTCTATCTCTCCTTTCAACTTCTTTTTCAGTCCAAGAATCCCGTAGCTGTTTTCGGCTGGCCACTAATGATTCTAGCCATTGGCTCACCAACACAACAGCGTGGTGCCATGAGTTTTCTCCTTTTTCTTTCCATTTTGTTTTCATCTACTCCTTCTTGCCTTAATGGTTTGAATCTGAATGGAAAATTGCAGCGGGTGTGTCTAGCCACCAACACCTTGTAGGAGCAACAACAATAGTAGTCGACAAGCCTTCAAAATTGTCTAAAAACAAACCCAAAGCAAAAACAAAAAAAAGAAAGATAGCTAAGAAATGATCTAATGAATTCTGATGAGGCTTCTACCAAAAAACGAGGTCGTTCTTGATCCCTATCTTCTCGTTCACCAAGTTTATTATTGTTGTTATTTTTTTATTGTTCATGTGTAAATGTACATATGAGTGCAAGTAACACATGTTGATGGCTTCATTTTGGTGTTTTTTGAATATCAACTTGTCATGAACATGTCGGTATATGGTCTTAAATGTTTTCAATCGGTCTTCTTGTTTTGGATTTATGTGTGTTTCCCATCAATGAAAACACTTTAACAAATACCATTTTGTCACAAAATAATTTAGAAAACACCAATAATAAAAGTTACTGGACTCAACCTTTATGGTGAGTACAAGTCGATCCAGTAATAAACAGAGTTTACAAATATAATTTCTACAAATTTAACTTAAATAATAGAACAAATAAGTGTTCACGCAATGTACATATCCATATCAATGAATAAGTACTCAATCAATCCACACAAAGACAAACAACCTAAAACCAAGCCTTAAGCTATATGAAGCTCCTAAATTAAAGCTTTGAAACATCCACACCTCTGCTCAACTTGATTTGTCTAAAGTTGATCACTTAAGATAGGTTAAAGATCACAAACCTTGAAACTACACAAAAATAGAATTAGTTTGTATATTCAAGACAAATATAATTAAGAGAACACTTTAAATCAGCCAATAAACTCAATCAACTTCATTGCACCACTCCTATCCCAATAAAAGAAAACACACAATATACAGTAAATGCAGTGAGAGACACATAATTAATAATATTGAACATTATGGAAGAAAAAAAACAAGATAAGTTGCAGAATTTTGATGTTATGAAACCAATACTTAATTACATTGAGTTGATGGAGGAACAAAACAGTTCGAGTCCAAATGAGAATCTTCTCTTGAAACATCCACAAACTGTTTAGAGAAGCTGCCCAATGGGAGGTTCACGTTTGCCTCCAGTATAAACCCGAAGTGGTGTTTTTCTTGGACACATGTTGAATGATGTTAATTATGAAAAATGGAAGCATAGTTATGATATTATGCTTTGGTTTCCTATATTAGTGCTGACAAGGCCCATGCTAGAATTATTTGAGGTTGGAGTCCAAATGATTTATCAATTTTAGTGGATTCTATTACCAATTTTGGATTAAAGTAGACTATGAATTGAGACAAATTGATTTTATATTTTTTTGTCTTTGGCATTTACTTACATCCAAACAAGTTACTCAGAAAAATATCCTCGAAAGAGTTGGCTACGGTAATACAACATATTAATGTTGTAGTTGTTTTGTTAGGGGACTTCAGTGCAGTTAGAGAAACACAAGCTATAATTGGGAAATCCCTTGACTTGGCCTTGCATAGGAACTTTAATAATTTTCCTCTCCACTTGCTTTCTGATGTGGTAAAAAATCCCAAGTTTCACTCCACGTGGTCTAACAATAAAGGGGATTCTAAGAACATACTTTGCAAGTTGGATTGTGCCATCATGAACCATAAATGGGAGAACATTATTACAGCTTGTGTACCTTGCCTAGAATCATTTTCATTGCTTGGTTTCTCTATGTTGATTGCGAGAAGGAAGTCAAGGATGCATGGAGTATTAAAACTTAGGGGTTTAGTATGATTCAACTATTAAACAAGCTTGAAAAAACTAGAACGTTGAGAAGAGAAGTGTTTATGTGGAGAATAAAAATCCCTAAAAAACTAAATTTGGTCTCTCCTTTAGGATGCCAATTTTTTGTAGGTGATGTCATCTTAGTATGTAAAGCTTATATTTAGGCTATTTATTGCATAAAAAATATCTTAGATGAATTGGAAATCAATGCTAGTTTAAAAATTAACCCCTTAAATCATTTGTCATTACTTTAAACGTTAGCGACAATTTAGGTAAGATTGTGACAAACTACTTGGGCTAGAATAAAACTTCTTTTTCAATATCTAGGGTTCCATTTTTTAATGGAAAGCTTTCTATAGCAAATTGTGAATACTTATGAAGAAGATCTCCATGCAACTAGCTACTTGGAAGGGTCACCTCTTATATATATATACATATATATATATATGTGTGTGTGTGTGTGTATACATACATACATATACAGGTAAGTTATATTTAATCAAACAAGTTATTGATCAAACCATAAGTTTCTAGATGATGGCCTTCAAGTTACCTAAATAATAATTTCATTTATTGAGAAATAATAATCTTTGTTTTATAGGAAGACTCTTCTTTTAACCTTCACAGGCTACATTTAGTCAATTGTGATACTTTAAATTTCCCTCCTAAAGGAGGTAGTGTAGGTATCCTTGATTTATGAACCCCTAAACAAAACTCAAATGATATTCTTATTGTTTAGAATGTTGTTGGGTAGCTCCATCTAGGCTGTTTTTATGATTAAGAATACTTTACCACTCTTGTTGTCATTGTACAAACCAAAACCTACGGACTCTTTGGGCATGGAAGGACTAATATGGGGATAAGAGAAGACCAGTCATGTGGTGGCATGGAGGCTTGGAAATGGTTGCTAAGAAGGTTTTGGTTATAGAATTGGGGTTGGAGTTTCTTAAATTCTTTCTAAACAATGAAAACTATATGCTATGTAAGAATGAGTTGCAACAAACGGTCATGTATAAACTTCAAAACCAGAGGGACAATCTAATGCTTCCCGTCAATCTCCATGACTCAAACAGGTATTGACATCTTCTATTTTAATTCAAAGAAATGTTTTGTTAATATGGAAAGGCTAGGATATTTCCATGATGAATAGATCAAAAATTTATTAGATAATTAGACATAAGAAAGCTAGTGATGACTAGAAAGAGAAACTATAGAGGAATATGGCTATCCAGATAGCACAGTGCTGCCTTTATTTTATGTCTATGGGCAAATTGCTCACCATGGGCAAATCACAATCATTTGGCATAAGTCTTCCTAATATGTATGAGACTGAGACTTCACATTATCTTTTTCTTAAATTTAGATATCTAGGAAGATGTGGAATTACATTGGTAAAAAAAATTAATGTGCAGCTGAAGTTGTTTGAATCTGTTATAAAAACTTGGATATGGTAGTGACCTAGGAAATTTAAGTCAAAATGGAAGTTGAAAGCATGAAGGATGGGTTTTCCTATGATCATTTTATATATTCGGAAATAAGAAAATTTTTAACCTATGATGGAAGTTGTATCTCACCTTCAATCATCAACGCCAACATTTGGGAGGATATCAACAAATGTGGTTGTGCATGTCCATTGGTCTAACTAGTGTAGAGCTGAACTCTCTTAAGCTCAAGTGGGGAGTTTCTCCTAATCCTTAGTTCCCTATGGGATGCTGGAGTCATGATCAAATCAATCATTTGGAAAAACACTCAAAAGATAGCTTTTGTGCTCAAAGGCAGATCTGGAATTTTTCTCAAAGTTGGATAGCATGCCAAACCATGTACAGTATAAGCTGGTGACATTGCTTGGGAGCTTTCATATTTAGATAGACATGCACAGGATGATGTTACAGCTACGTTGGGGTTGGGCCCTATGCAGTGACATCTACAATTGAAGAAAGTTTTCTCCTCAACTACATAGATGGGTTGGGTTTCATGTTTTGATAAAAATACCATTCCTGTTTTGGTTTTAAATTGTTACCTTGTTGTTGAAACCATAAGCTTGTTGAATTTTGTTGATAGGGAGGACAATGCAGCTGAGTGAGATTACATTCCCAACACTTAGTCTAAGTGTTATAGTTGTTGAAGTTTTTTATTTTCAATCATTCATCATTTTTTTTTTTGTAATATAGAGTTATGAGAACCCTCTCTCCCAGTAGTTTGCATCACAATAGACACATAAATAATTTAATATTAATCATAAGTAGAACTAATCACTCAAATTAGAGAGCTATCTCTCTAGTCTATATGTTAAAATTATGAAAATTATAAAGAAAATGACTATAATACCCTTATATTATGCAATAGACATTTTTAAGACATATTACTATAGTTCCGCTGGGGCAGAGGTGAACAATGTCAAAAGCTCATGAAATATATGTGACTAAAATGCTTACAACCCTTTCCATAGAATGGAAACATAATTTATATGTGGAAGGTACAGTCATTTTAATGCAAAAAAAATGGTCAATTCTTATTCTTAAACTTGTGATTTTCTATAAACCAAGAGCAGAGATGGTCATAACAATTTTATCGAATGAAATGTTATTTCCACAAAATTGGTTTAAGAACTCCATACACATTGACCAAGCCATGGTTAAAATTTGAATAAAAAATATATTTGTTTGCCTTTTGAAATTCATTCTACTAATGAGCTTAAATTGTGGTCTAGCAGAAAATTAGCGAAATCATAATAAACTATATAGTGTATATAATATCAGAGATAAAACTGTAAGTTTGACTTGAAGATCTAATGAGCCCTATCCATAAATCAACAAGCCAATTTTAATTCTAATCATGCTAAAACATATAAATTAACAAGATGAACCAAAATCAAATGGCAATAATCTTACCCGATGCAGCCCTTTCCTAAAAAAAAATTATGTGTAACCTAATGTGATGATATAATGCATGTAAATGCATGAATGAGCAACAAGAATGGATGCATACCATGAGATGAGATCCAGTAAAACATGAATGATGATGTGTTTATGCCTAAAATGGCATGTATGCATGATACGTGATATGACATGATATTCTATGTATGTCTATGTATGTATGTACATGCATATGAATGATGGTGAATGATGTATGAATAAAGACATGCATGTGACATGATGTATGTTATGATGTATATATGAACATCTCGATATGACATAATGTTGTGATCATGTATGTATGATATGATGCCATGATAAATGGAATGCATTCATGACATGGTGCATGGCTTGACAACATGATAATGCATAAATAAAGTAATATAAATATTCAAATATGATGTCAATGCCTAACTTGACTATAGTGCATGTGATATATGAGATACTACAATGTAATGTAACTCTTTAAATGGAATAGGAGAAAACCTAACCAAGATGTTAGACAAAAGAATCACTTAAATGAAAGCCAACTTCGTTATGCAAGCCCCAGTGAATTGCTTCACCATGCGCCAAAATGCAACCATAAATGCTTGCTGACTATTCACTGACCTATATCTAAAAGGTGACCCAAAAATGATGCATCAAGGAACTCTCTCTAAATTCACATAAAGCAAAAGACAACTCGAACCAAGATTTTCTCTGTTTTCTCTTTTCACAACGTGAATACAAAACTACGTATAAAAGAAACAGATATCCATGACATATAATCTACCTGATATCAATGTTGTTAATTGTGATGAAGCAAAGCAAAGCACTGAGCCTATCATGAAGTGAGTATTAGGCCTTAAAACATTGAAATGTAAGCATCAAGGCCAAAATTGTGAGGAATATCATAAAATAATGTCGAATTAAAAAACAGATAAAATAACAAGTATGTAAGCACTAAAAAACATACTATTGGCAATGGCTCCTGTCGTTGCCAATAAGTGCAAAGTCATTGCTAATAAGCTTTTCACAAGACCAGAAGTTGGTCTTATTACTATTGGGAAAAACTTGTTGCAAGGGCACACGCTATTGCCACTAAGATCATTGGCAGTAGTCATTTTCTTAGTGGCAATAAAAGTAGTTGTTGCTAAAAGATGTATGGTGGTGAAAAGCTTCAACAATACAGGTCTATATTGGTGAGCATACTAGCCTAATGATGTCGCTCTCTGGTGTATCTTTGTAGTAATGACAAAAAACACTGGATGAGAAAGCGAGAGTAAGTGACATTGAAAGAAGACGTGGACCAGGGCAAAAGAGCAGGAGAAGCACCCAAAACATGCAATGAATACTAGAGGTGGGGTAGGCAGTTAACCGATTGCCCCCAAGGACAAGGAAGATTTGTTCTAGCTATAAGGCGGATCCAAAGGGTCCTAGATAGAACCAATATGAATACTCTTAGAAGAAAGGGATCTGGCCAATGTTGGCAAAAAAAATAGATAGATCCATCGAATGGGTATCAGCGAGCAAATTGCTGAACGACAGAAGAAAGATGAAATGACCTTGGGAGTTGTGCTATTTACTATAATAACATCCAAATGACATAGTAGTGTGAGGCTAGCACAATGCAGGCACCATCAGTCACCTAAATCTAGATTAATGAGCAATGGCATGAATCAGGATGCCCTAGAATCAAGAAATCCAACTAGGGCACTACAAGGAGCTAGGATCAAGAGAGGCCCCATGCAAAGGTCAAAGAAAAGTGCTGGTCTAACTCGGTAGCATGTTGTTCATAGAGAAGACTTCTAGACAAATGTAATTGAGAAATAAGTAGATGTCAGGTAGGGATAATGCCTTGTCACATAGGCATCTTTTGTGAAATCCAAATAACATCGTAAAAAGAAAACCTTAAAAGATCTTGAAATGAATTGAAACTGCACAGTTTTTGGTTTCAAGATCCAGCTAGAACCCAGGAGTTAAGGTCAACCACCCCATCTATAAACCTCTCATGTTATATGAGGCCGAGTAATGCACACGAAGTTGCCAAAATGTTTGACAAACAGAAGTGTTTGACAAACAGAAGTGTTTTTTAAGGGGAATCAAACTATTCATTTCTTCCATTCTGAAAATGATGACTTTATGGTCAAGGGCCTAGGGTTCGTGATAAGTTGGCAACGGCTTGAAAATACCGACCCATCATTGATTCATGAAGGCCCAATCCAAATTGCAAAAAAACAATTTTTCACTGCTATGCGTGTTGGTTTAGGTGAAATTATTTGCCTCATCTTTGACCTCCTACAAACTATTGTCACAAAAAACGCTGTTTTTTTTTAAAAAACGAGTATTTAACGAAAAAACACTTCTGCCATATAATACCAATATTATTCCCGTTTTTTTTTTTAAACATAAAAAAAACACGTATAATACCCGTATAATACCTGTATTATATGTTATTTTCCCATTTTTTGCCATCATTTTTCTGTTTTTGCCTTTTTTATTAATTATTATTTTTTATAATTTTTAAGATGTATTAAATGTTTAATTTTTTTTAAAAAAATTCCGAACTTTTCCCATATTATTTCCGAGATATAAAACTTTGCCGTATTATACCCATCTTTTTCCTCACCGTTTAATACCCGTCTATGTTTTTTGTGACACTGCTACAAACTTACACCTTGCAAAAAAACACGTTTAATTCTCTATAGGATTTCACATTAGGTTCCCTACATTCTTATTGACCATTGTTGTCATTTCAATAAAATCCCCAATAATTGGGGCAGGGATATCAAAATTGTTCACTTCTTCCTCAAGCTCTAGTAGGTCTGGTATTCTTAACATGGAATGGTTGGGAAGATACACCCCAACATTCTAAGACTGATCGTTTAGCCTGGTTTGCTGAACACACACAATAACCACCATTTATACCACAAGTGTGTGGTTCATATCAATCTCCCCATTCGAAACAACACTTTGGATGCTACATCTCCTAGCCATGTTGTCGAGCATGACTCTTTTCGACTGTGTGCCAATAAGAAAACTACAATAGAGCTTCGTGCTATACCATAGATTGATCAGATCCAATTGGTCTGCAGCCCTAACAACCTCCCTCATGTTCCCCTGCAATAATCAGGGTCTAGCGGCCTTTCGGCCTCCAGCTTGTTGGTTCATATCTGTGACACTTTAGTGCACCAACTTATTTTTTTTTGTCTTGCTAATGCTCAATATCTTCATTCTTAAATTGTTCTGATTTTTTCTTCTGTTTTCCCTACTGTAATCCACCCATCTTCTTCCTCTATTTGACAATTCTTGTTAGCAAGGGGGTGCGCAAGTTCCCTTTGGGCTTGTCTAGTCCATTCGACCCCTCCTCATGCCCCCTTTTCCCCCACCGGCAGCATGGCCTGAGGTTGAGGACGACACACCTGTTTTTTCTTACTGGCTTCCATCCAATTTAGGGGTGCACACCATGAATTCATAGTCCATCGGTGCACTCAAATTTATCAAAATCCACCGCCATTCCATAGATTTGTTGGATTTCCATTAAGCTGGAACCAAATGGTGACAATAGCCTCCTCATTTAGTTTTATTTCAGTGCAGGGAGTCTACCTGCTGGTGATGAGACACACCCTCTTCCTCAAAACATTCTCAAGTTCCAAGTTCATCATCAACTTTGACTGGAAACTTACTATTGCCCATCACAGAAAACCAAGGGTTTCTAATTGAGACAAATTGCTTTTCCAAGCTTTCAAAGATGTACGCAACACCTGGGTACATTGAGAGCTCAGGCTTGTCAACATCTTCATCAACTATGCCCGCCTAGTGTTTAAGTTTCACAATCATGGATTTTTCCATGATTTTGGCCTCCAACATCTGATTCTCCATCAGTCCGGACCCCTAGATGGGGACTGCAATCGTGTTTCCATTGTCTCTAGCACTACGCATACATAAAACTCTAGCCCACTTTTGAGAGCTCTCTCCCTACGCCTACAAACAAAGTTTTGTTATTAACGTTAAAATATGTAATTTACATCTTGTTTTAGTTTTCTTCACAAGTTGGAACAAAAGAAAATCTATATTTCTCAATTTTATTGTTGTTAAAATTACAACAGTGCCTCTCTTAACTTAGAGAGCACTATCTTGAACGGGACAAATAATTTCCATATTTTTTTTATGATAGTAAGATATATTGCTAAAGATAAAAAAAAAGTTGAAAATATATCAAAATTTTAAGAATGAAAAAGTAGATTAGCAATAATTTTTTAAATATATCTTAGGTTTATAAAAGAAGGTTATTCATGTGTTAGGCCCATAAAAGAGGTGGGTGCATCACAAAAGGGGGGGGGGGGGGGGTGGTGGCTTTCACACCCTCCTTTCTTATGGGTTAAAATGCAATCACTACTATTGTAAAAATCACAAAATTCACAAATTTTGCGCATGACAATACAAATTCAAAATTGTCTATATGATTTGTTGATAATCAAGTTTGATTACAAATTTATGCCCCTCTACAAAATTTACGACTCATGCATTCCATGATAATACAAGAAACACAAGGCTTCTTAACTGTGTGATTCTTGTACCTCAAGAGGGGTAGCACGGCTAGTCAGATTGATGGATGGAGTCCGGCATTGAATCAGGGTCATTATGTTAACTTGATCCACAACCAAAACAAGTTGCAAGCTGCATCTATCAAGTGAAACGTCAACAATCCGAAACTCAATAATCAATTGCAATCTTAATTATCAATATTATGCCGCATTATACTGGTCAATATAGATCATATTATCCTTTCTGGCTAGTACAAAAGAAGGCCAATTTTAGTTTCGATTTTTTTTTGAACAAGTTAAAATATTTTAAATTGTTTTTATATTAATAAAATAAAGCCATACAGGTTTATACATAATACAGTGGTCAATTCCTCATATCAATAAGCAAAACAATCCAGCGGTGTCGCCATTTCAAAGCTTCCTGGTTGGAGTAGAATATTGGTTAGTAACTTGAAAAAAAAAAAAGCCTTAATTAAGCCATCAAAAGAAGAGAAAGTAAAGGATTTCAATCATTCAAGGCCTTCATCTTTTCCTTTTCTAGAGGTATAGTGTAGCTAATGGGATTGGTGGATTGAGTCTAGTAAGAAATGGGCTTTATTATGTTAATCTGATCCAAACCTGAAATAAGTTGCAAGTGCTATCCATCAATTAAAAGATCAACAATCTGAAACTGAATCATCAATTATTGCAATCTCATCAATATCGTGCTGCATCAAAGCCGGTGCAGGGGAGGCCACTGCTTTTATGAGAGCAAACCCCCTTATATATAGGATAAATGTTTTAAAGATGTTCATTTAAAAATAAAGAAATATTAAGAGACGGCATGAACAACTGCCCACACCAATCACCATGTGACTCCGCCACTGCATAAGAGAGGATGAAATTGAGCTGTTGAGACATGTGTCCATAGAAAGGGTGGCATGTGTCCACCGGGAGGACTGCTTTGAATCAACCTCTCATGGACTCATCAACTCATATCGGATAGAGAAAGAAAGAGAATGTAAAGTAACCAGGGTTAAATTATGGCTGATTGGGCTGGTAGCATGAAAATCGACTTGAGAGTCTCGTGGAGTGAAGCACGATACTCAACAAAAATGTGTGTGAGGTATTGGGCAATATAAATAAATAAGAACAATTGTTTATAATTTACAAAATAATTCATAACGACACACTTCATAAATAAAAAATTTAACTATACTTAAAGATCGATTATACTCTTAACAACAATATTTTTTAAGTAAAATTTCTTCGTACTTTTATTTTTTAAGTGTTTTTAAAACAGATAAAAGTAGTAAAGAAACATGCCATTGATGCAAAATTATTGAGACAATAAGTTACAAAAAGTGACTAGGAATATTTTTAAAAATTTATCTTTCTTAGTTTTGTTATGAAAGTGGGTTCGGATTTATGTTGTTACCTAACAAATTATTTCTAATTCGCTAAACATTAAACGGGTTATCTATGGATACATGAAGACGATAAATTTTCCAAAACTTAAGATTCCACAAAGTAGGGGCCAACGGGCAGGAGCGGGAACAGTGACACCATAACGTAGATAGGGTCAAAGAGAGAGAGAGAGAGAGAGAGAGAGAGAGAGAGAGAGTCACATTTAAACCTCACGTGGGCATCCTTCCTCTTCCGTCCCTTCTCTCTCCATCCAATTTTTTACGAGTTTCTGGCTTATTAACAGCTATCTTACGGCCGTTGGGTTACCATGCATGTGCACGCGCTTGGTATTGACTTATTTTTCATTTTCCAAAAAGAAAAACTCTCTCCTTCTCCCCTTTTCTCGTATGCGGCAGTTGACACGATATTCTTTTTTTTTTACTGTACGGAATCTCACTACTAATAAAAGAGACTATTGGATCGTAGATTTTTTTCCCCGCTGCTGCTGCACTGCAATTGTTGTTGGGCCTTCAAACCCAACTGTTCTGCTTTTCTTTTTAGGGTTCCGTGGTTTACTTGTTTTGTTTTCTTTTTTTTTAAAGCATTATCACTATCATTTTTATCATATTTTCGTTTTGGGGAGTTGAAAGAAAAGAGGTTTGTTTTCTCTTTTGTTTTTTAAAAAAATGAAGGTATCTGCATCGGACATGCAGCCAGGGGAGACGTCCAGGCCTGCCCCTGCCCTGCCTGCTACTTCTGCTGCTCCAGTGGCTTCCTCCACCTCCTCCGACGAGCACCAGCAGCAGCCTTTGCAGTCGTCGTCCACCACGCTCATCGTCCCTTCCGTTCCCTCACTTCTTCCTCCTCTTACTTCCCTTTTTCCTCTTCCTCCCCTTCTATTTCCTGCATCGCCATCTTACCTTCACTCTCTCTCTATTCTTCCGCTTTCTGTTTTTGTTTCTGTGCTTCTCTTTTGTGGATGAGAGAGAAAGAGGGAGAGCGGAGAAAATGGTGGTGGTATCGGAAGTCGCCTTGTCCCCACCCTCCACCTCTCCTCCTTCGCTACGGGGGCCATGCCCCAGAACTCCCCCTTCCTACCCCGACCTGTACGGAAAATATCGGCTGCAGAAGCAGATTCAGATCCTAAATCGTGAAATAGGTTTCCTGGAGGTTGAACCTCTCTCTCTCTTATGTTGTGCTCATCATTGCATAGTTTTAGGCTTCCCTTATTTTTCTTTTAAGTATTTCATCTATTTCTTTGTTTTGCAAGCTTCTTTTGGGTCGATTTGTTGAACTGCTACCTCCACCACCACCTCTCCCCCCCATTCTCTCTCACCCTCAACACACACACACACACACTCACGCAAATGCGTTTTCAGTTTAAAAACTTTTATTCCTTGTTTGTTGCCTTGTTTCGAACGCTCACCGTGTCATTCGTGGTAACATCAGTTGTTCAGATCTGTATGATGTTTTTTGGTTCGTATCCTTGTTGCACCTGTCGTCAAATCTGTGCTCTTGTTTTCTACTACTTCAGGTTTTATAGTGTGATAAAAGGTTTTGTTTGTTTAGGAGGAACTGACGTCTCTGGATGGCCTTCCACCTGCTTCTCGTTTCTGCAAAGAGTACCATTCATCTTGACTTATCATTTCATTTTGCTTCTGCTTTTAGCGCGTTAGAGCTTTCCTGGTTTATGGCTGACAGGTTGCTTTTTGCAGGGTCGAAGATTTTGTACGAGAACACCCGGATCCACTAGTACCAATGTATGGATCTGTTTTATCCTTTAGCGACCATCTTCTGCTTAGCTATTATATTTCTGTTTTAGCATATTGATGGATTTATTTATTTGTTAAGCAGAAAAAGGACGATCAGGAGATCACATCGAATTTGGAGGATTTTGCGGTACCTTCTGCAACCTTTATTACTGCATTCTCTAGAAATTTTATTTTCATTTGATGATGGAGAGCTTTGGATTCAATTCGTATCATACGGTCGATACTCATCACTTAGTTATGAAAGAAGGAGTCCGATACTTACCCTAGTTGTCATTTTCTCTTTTGGAATGAAGTGAGGTTCAGCCTTTTTTTTTTCAATTCTTTTGCTTGACAAATGATGGTCTAGACAAATGAGGTTAAATAAAATGTTTTTAATTTTTTAGCACTCTAATCATCATAAGCTAAAAGAAAACTTGAAATTAGTTTTTCCATTTCACTCATAAACATTTGGTAAATGTAACCTCTGCAGCTGTAATGGTTGTTGATTGATAGTTAGTTCCCATACTTGATTTTAAGTACAATTTTTTCCTTTCTACTAGTCTAGGTCACTAAGTTTTCTCCTATGAGATTACAATAGCCCAAAATAGGCATCCTTTTGTCATGATATTCTGTCTGGTCTGCACCACTAAAGCCATCTTCCTGATTTTTCTTATATGGAAGTCCATCTCCAGTTCTACCCTTTAGATATCTTAGCATTCTTTTTATAGCATCCATGTGCCCAATTTATGGTTTATGCGTGAGCTCATTGAGCTGTAATAGCTGATTGACTGAATAGATGATGCCAAATGAGTAAAAGTAAGTTGTTGAAGCATTCCACCTATACTCTGGTCAATCTTGAAGGGACATTATGCATATCTCCATTTTGAGGACAAGCTTTTAATGTAAAACAGTCAATATATTCAACGGTTTGCAGTCCTCCTCCTCCCTTCCAGCCTTACCCAACAAATCCAATGTTTACAATTTACATATGCTGAGTTAAGGTCAATCAATTATCAAACATTCCTTCTATCCACTTGAACTCTAACAAAGGATCACAAATTTCCAAGACCTTTCATCTTGAATCTTTGACTCGAGCTTCTTCTCCAATATAATCCCTTGAATTTTGTGTGATAATCAGGCCATCCGTGTGTATATCAACAACAATGTAACTGTACTCTTACATTTGAAACTGAACAATAAATGACCTGACAGGGATCGGCTAAAGCCATGCCCTTGTATTTCCAATGGAAAATTTTCAAACTAAGAGTGCGAGGCTTGTTCTAAACCGTAAATTACTCTTCTTAGTTTGCACATATGAATTCTCAAATCTCCTTCCACATGCTGAGTGGGCTGCTTTATGTAGGTCTTTTCCTCTAAATCCCCATGTAAGAGTATATCTTTGGACATTTAGTAGGTTTAATGACCAGCCACAATCCATGGTAAAGTTATGATCATTGTTGTTCTCATCTTAACTAGATGGTTAGAAGTTTGATTATAGCCTTGATCAAGAACTCCTTCATAACAAGTCTAGCCTGGTTTGGTTTTGAACGTGATTTAATATATCATGTCTATTGTCTGACCTACTTTTGTCAGTAGGTTTATGAACACTTTTTATCTTGTTTGGGATGCTTTTGCAATGCTTCCATTCCTCATTTATTGCTTCAATCAATGTTTTTGCTTCACAACCTGATAAAAGAACCATGAGTTCGTCTTGTTTTTTAACTTGGGCAAGAACAAGTAAAAATCCATCGGAAAATTTTGATAACAAATGTACCTTTCAACAAGATTTACAATTCTGTGTTCCTTCCAATCCTAGTTTAGCTGTATGAATATCTCCACGAGTTAGTCTTGTTTTTAACTTGGGATAAGAACACACACAAATCCATAGGAAAATTTTGATAACAAACACACCTTTTAACAAGATTTCCAATTTTACGTTCCTTTTGATGCTAGTTTGGCTGTATGAATATCTCTCTCTACACACTTAGTGATGATGCTTTTCCCATCTTGTATAAACATATCCTTTAAATTTGCAAGTAAGGAAAGGTTGTGGAGCTGCAACTTCTTCATGAAGGCAACTGCTGAATCTGAATTGGCATCATATGTTTTAACAAATTGTAGTTCTTGGGCACATTTAGGATCACAGTTGCCACTAATGCTTGCGAAGGAATTTGTGCTTAATCATGATTCATGTGCTATGTCACATGGGTGCAGTTATGGTACGGGTTCGGGTACAGCGGTATGGGTTCGGACACGACAATTTTGAAAATTGTGGGTACGCGGGTACAATAAATTTTATATTCTCAAAAATGATAAAATGAAAAGAAAACCATTAATAGTATTATAATCCACCAAAATTCTCAAAATCAATGTTGTAAAAAGCGTGTCGGTCTGGCTTTAAGATACGCCGTATCGTAAAATATCGTAACTGTACTATACTTTTTTTTTTAAAAAAAAATCAATCAGAAAAAATAGAAAAAAATTTGAAAAATTCATAAAAAATCACTAAAAATCAAGAATAATATGTTCATCATCATCAAATATTCATAAACATAGAAAATGATGAAAAGGAGGTCATATATCAAAATGCATCTCATTCTTGTTTCAAGGATTTCATCTAAACTAGATCCAACTACAATATATATATATATTGTCAACAACATAATCATATTTGTACATTATAAGGATTTTAACAAGACATTAGCATTTTAAAGGCATGTTTGCTTTTTCACATGCCTTCACATTTGTAGCCTTCGAGACACTTCTAGTTGGGTCACGACCCAACAACCACATATCGGAATTGGGTCTGTGTCTGTTGGATCCATTCCTATGTAATAAATAATAACTAATAACAAAGAAGAAACCAAACCAACGTATTGAACAAAAAATTTGACGAGAGCAAGTGAGTTGTGTTCCCCTTCCTGCCCGGCAAAGCTCCCGCGAATCTCTGGCCTCTCTCCATCGGTAGGTCTCTCTCTCTCTCTCTCTCTCTCTCTCTCTCTCTCTCTCTCTCTCTGGTGTGGTCAGAAGAAACCCTCATTCAACCCTTGCTTTCCATCCCACAAGCCTTCAATCGGGCAGAGGGGTTTCTAATTTTCTTCTCAATCACTCTATCCCTCTCTGGTCGGTTGGAAAACATGGCGTTGAAGCCCTCTAGCCGCTAAGCAAGCCCTCTTTCCTTGCCCAAAATGAAGGATCTGAGGCATATAAATCACTTTCAATATTAAATATGAAAAACAGTCTGTATCGTACGATACAGGGCATATCGCACCGTATCGTGCGATACAGGGAAGATACACCCCCATTTACGATACGGGGGTTTATCGTATCGTATTATACGACCCCCTATCGTACGATACGTACAACACTGCTCAAAATTAAAGAAAAATGGGAGGAAAATATATAATCTTAGTGGAAGGGAAATATAAAAGAAGGAAAAAATCAAAATTAGAGAAAAAATTAAGTTTGAAAATATAATTTTAAATGTTTTAACATGCAAATATACCCACGTACCTGTGTCGCCATACCCATGTACCAACATGGGTACTTGCTCAAATTACACATACCCGTGTCACGTAGTTCATGGGTGATAAATTTCTTCTACGAGAACTGTTGGTACGAAGATGTAGATCATTGTCACAGATGCCATTTCAGGTTTTTGTTAGCTAGGTTTTTCTTGGGTATTAAACATGAAGCCTGTACTTCTAAGAAAAATGTCAAAAATTTAAAATAAAAAAATTATAAAAACGAAAATTTGAGTTTTCAGCTAATTTTCTTACAAAACATTGATCAAAATCCACAATAGCTATTAAAGGATTGAAAGAGAGACAAAAAATTTAAATATATTGCAAATACTTTCTATGTAACATAGTAAATGTGGTATGTTGTTTTGACGTTGTTTTAAACTAACATTATTTTTTATTTTTATTTATTTTCCCAGTTTTTCTTTTTTGTAAAAATGACATTATTTATGATAATTGCTTTGTGACATAGATGCTCTTGGAAATGCATTGTACTCTATGTCACACAGGTGCGGGATGCGATACGGGTGCGGATACGGCAATTTTCAAAATTTTCGGATACGTGGACACTGCTACATTAAATATTCTAAAAAATGATAAGATTAAAAAAAAAACACTAAATTAATAGTTTACTCTTATAATCTTGTGAGAAAATGTGTTTTATCACAAAAGTACTGAATATCTGAAAGGATTGTTCATGGAAATAATTAGATGCATCACAAAAAATTGATTAAAATGAAAAAAAACATTAAATTTTTAATTTTTATTTTTTGCCATGTCCTAGCCGAGTCCTGTGTCGGAATCGCTGTGTCGACGAGTCGACACAGGTACGTGGCCTCTTTAGCCGTGTCCGTGTGACATAGATTGTACTCCATTAGACGTGGGCCACGTGGCTAGACACACTGGGGTACAAGACACCTTTTGGACATGATTGACTCATTCTTGTATTTTCTTAGTATACGTTGGTACTTTTGTATAGTAATCTATATTTTATGAATATTAACAACGAATGTATGTATGATTAAAATTATATATATATATATATATATATATATATATATATATATATATATATATATATATATATATATATATATATATATATATATATACACACATCCTTGTCCCTACATCCAAGTTTTGTGAAAAGGCTTGGCACCAATTTTCATGCGCATATGCCTGCATTCATGTGATATAGGAAAATTATGCAGATCTATTGTCAAAATCATTCTCATCACAAACCACATTCATTGAAATTTTAACACGTCTGGCAGGTCATGGCATTAATATCTACATAAAATTGATGCACCAAAGTAGACATTGCATCCCTGTCAAGTGTCAACACAATAAGGGACAAGAACTCACTCGATAAATGCAAGTTAGTTTTTGTTGACTGCACCTGTGCTTCGGCTCATTTGAAAAAACACCCTACCTGACCTGTTCATCACCCATCAATGACCTAATCTCTCTTTAATAATGGTGACTGATGAGCAGTGATGGTGAAGATGTGACCAACAACCAAGGATTGGCGACAGCCTATGTCACATAACTATGGGTACCAATACAGACCATTTTCAAAAAGCTTGGGATATGAAGGTACCACCAACATATTTATAATTACATGTATGTACATATATAATTGTATATAACAAAAAATAAGAGTTCAGGCAGACAAAACAACACATTCATGATTCAAAATTTATAGATTATAAGGAAAAAACTAATGAACAAATATGAAAGTAACAAACATACTAGACATCCAAAACATATTAGCTTATTGATCCTTATTCTCATTATCAAGATTAGAAGGAATGACAAGTTCCGTAAGGTCGGTATTAAGACCATAAATCATGTTTTCCTTCAAGATTCATGTCACTGTCCTTTGAATTAACATCCCAATACTTGGATGATCTTGAATTGCAAGTTGCAACGCACTCAAAAGACGAGACTTGGATCGAGGATCCACGCCTTCCCGCATATGTAAGACACTCTTCCACTAAGTATTGGTGGCTTTAACTGACACCATAGTTGCAAAAAATTTTCACGTGTTTTAAACAGCGAGGTTTTTCTTCGGTATAACATGACAAGCCTTAAAAAAGGGTTAAAATACGTTAACTTTTTAAAAAATTAGAAAAACTAAAAACGAGGGAAAAATAAAATAATTGAGAAACTAATAATACGAACATAAAAAAAATAAGTATATTTGCAACAGATAAAATTAGAAAATAAAAGAAAACAGTTTGGCATTCAAAAAACATGAAAAAATTAAAAAAGGAAAAAGGAAAAAAAGAGAAAAAAGGGAAAAAATTTCACATTTTGTTCATTTTAGTGTTTTTGTCAAAAAAATGATGTTTTTTAAAAGTTTTAAACAGATAATTTATTTATTGCATTTCTTTTGTGTTTTTTTTCTCTTTTTTGTGTGTAAAAACATGTTTTTTTGACTATGACTGACACTCTATGTGCTAACTTCATTAAAAGTCACATTTCAAGGCGGATGTTCCAGCAACTTCCTTCATCAAACAGTCATACCTTGCTAGAATTGATTTATTAAATTTAGATTATACGTGCGATATACTTTTGATTGAAGATTAGAACCAACTAATATGCATTTTTCGTTTTTCCTTGAAAATTCAGAGTAATCGACTAAGGCATACGGAATACAACAAAAAATACATAAGTGACTTCACTTGCCCTTTGATTCACCACGCATGGTACATTGTCTCAAGCTATCTATGTTGGAGCTAGATTAAGTAAATGCACTAATGTGGCTATAGCCTCTTCCTAAAATTCATGTGACAAATTCTTCTCAACAAGCTTGCTATGTGCTATTTCCACCACCATTCTATTTTTCTTCTCCATGGCACCATGTTGTGAGGTGCCCTTGTTACTGTGTATCATAGGCAAATTTCAATTTTCTTGCAAGAAGTTCAATATAATTAAAAATAAACACCTCCTCTATCAGTGCAAAGAGTTTTTATTTGGCAACCACTTTCTTTTTCATCATACACCTTAAATTCCTTGAACTTTTCAAATGCCCCAACTTGTGCGTGAGAAAACTGACACAACTCATGTGTATAGTCATCAGTAAAAATTACTTTTATCCAATGAATCGTTCTCATGGGGATGCAAAAGTTCTCATAGGGCTACAAAAGTTAGCATCAGCAAGTTCAAGTGGTATTCTACTCTACCTCTTCATTCTTTTTGAGTGGAAATGAAAATTGATATTTTTCCAATAAGGCAATAACAGAACTCATGTACCATATGTTTTTTCAATTTAATTACTTCCAAATTCAAACTATTGTAATGTAGATCATCATGTGCCATAGAATTGGTTTGAAAATTTGTGTATTTTATGGTAAATGCGTGGATTGTTTCCCTCCTATCTGTTTATCACTAGCCAAATAATTCGAACCTTTTATCTATTATAAATTACAAATTATAAATTATCATCAAATTGCATTGAATCGATTAGTAATTTTTTTAATTGGCGATTACATAGTTCAAGGTTCAAATAGTTATGAATTCAGCTCAAATAAAAATATCTGCAACTAAACCTGTTTATTCAAGAATCCTTACAAATTAAAAGTAAAATTAAATTTTGATCACATGTAAGTAGCCTTTTTTTCATGTCCGACAAATAATAACTAGAGTTGTACTCAAGATTTAATACTTAATAGTTGATTCATTATAGCTTAGGTACAGTATGTCTTGTTTATATAGAAGAAAACTAGAAATAAGCTATAGCTAATACAGTAAGCAGTCAAATCGTTACCCAAAACCCACTAATGTTATTTGTTTTGAAAAGTCTTGGTTGACACAAAAGATTCTAGCTCCCAATCCATATTTTGGTTGCATCTCCACTATATCAACTGTACTTGAACTTTTAGATAACGATAATCAATGATAGCAATCAATGCTCTAGTATCTATTTGAGAATCTTACATGATACCTCAACTTTTTATGGCTATTCAATGATCATTAATAAATGCTTTGGTATTACATTGGCATACATAGGAAAAGAGAATGATGATTTAAAATACTGAGATAGACCAGTGGGATTCTATCTGCAATCTGATAAAGACAAATGGAAAATTATATTTCTGAATCCATCTCAGCCTTTGTCCTTAGTTTTTCTTTTCATGCAAAAAATACCATGCCGTCTAGATGTAGAGCCAGCAAAAATAACTGGGTTTTTTTTTGCCTCCTTTAACATCCATTGTTTAATTCTCCATCAAGTCGTATAAATCTTGAGAAATAAAAAAGGTTTTCATGTAATGCCTGAGTGTGTCAAAAGTTGCAACGCATCTGAGTCGACTCGGGTGTGAGTTCCATCTTTTCCCTCTCTTTCTTTCTCTTTCCTTTCCTCTTTTTCTTCTCTTTTCCCCTTTTCTTGCTTTCTCTTTCTTTCTTAAAAAAGAGAAAGAGTCCTTTCCACAGGATCAGAAACTTGAAGTTACTTAGGTAACAGATATGTATATAAATATATATAAGCTGCACCTGTACCCAATTTTTTTTGGAATTTGCCACATCCTGCGGTCGCACCAGCACCTACACCTTGCACCCATGTGACATAGACTAACTCTTTGTTTGGATGGAGGGAGAGAGAGAGAGAAATGAATGGAAAGAAATATCTTTCTTGTGTTTGGATGACTAATTAATAAGGAAGGAAAAGAAAGGAGTGCTAAGAACTGTGTTTGGGTGCAAAGGAAAGGAAAGGGCGGTAAAGGAAGGGATCTTTTAATGTAATTTCAATCCCTCAAAAAATGGAGAGATTGGGATGGAAAGGAATGGACGTTCCTTCCATTTCCTTTCTTCCCCTTTCCCTCCCCATTCCCTTTCCTTTCTTTTCCCTTCCCTTCCCTTCCCTCCATCCATTCATCTCCTATCTTTCCCTCCATTTAAACAGTGCGCAAGTCACACAAATGCTCAAAAAGTGGTATTCACCAAGTCGACTTTGTTGCAACTGCGGGTGCATCTCGACACGGCACCCCACTCGGTCAAACTGATCGGGTGCTGCTGATTGCACCTGCTCTTCTTTTTTTCTTGTTTTTTTCCCTTTTTTCTTCTCCCATCTTTTCTCTCTTTTGCCCCGTTTTCCTTCTTGTTGTTTTCCCTCTCTTTCTCTCTCTCTCTCTTAAAAGAGAGGCATGATTAGAAATTTGAAGTCTTTTTTAAAGGACATCAAGTTTTATTGCTCTACATTTCTATTTTTTTTAATGAAAGTTACAAGCCTGTCATCCTTTTTAAAGGATGACTAAGACTATTGACTATACTCCTTTAAGGAGAACGAACCAGGCCTCTCATCCTTTTATTATTTTATTACTTATATGACACACACACACACACACACACACACACACACACACACACACACACACACACATATATATATATATATATATATATATATATATATATATATATATATATATATATATATAGGGCATCTGCACTCAATTTTTTTTGGGGAACTTGCCGTATCCGGCTTTTGCCTTCGCTTCCAGACCAGCACCCACAACATGCACCCATGTGACATAGCCTAAGTCATGTGGGTGTGCCAAAAGTGGCGATGCACTTGAGGCGACTCAAGTGCGCGGGTGTGGTTGAGCCCTGACATAACACCCGACTAGGTCAAGCCGAGTCGGGTACTGCTGATCGTACCTGCTCCCTTTCTTTCTTTCTTTTTTGTTCTTCCATCTTTTCTCTCTTCCTTTTTCCCTCTCTCTCTCTCTCTCTTTTCAGAGAGAGACTCCTTCTCAAAGGATGAGAAGTTTGAAGCCTTTTTTAAAGGACATCAAGTTTTATTGGTCTATATTTTAAATTTTTTAATGAAGTTACAAGTCTGGTCATCTTTTGTAAAGAACGACTAAGGTTGTTGACTATCCTCCTTTAAGGGGAATGATTAGGCCTCTCATCCTTTTATTATTTTTATTTAATAAAACTTTGAATTATGTATGAGATTAACATAACTTTGATGAAAAAATTTAAAATTTACTTATATAACTGACTTTCTATATATATATATATATATATATATATAGCCGCACTCGCACACAAATTTTTTTGAAAATTGCCGCATCCCGCACTTGCACCTGCACTTATGTGACATAGCTTAATACTCTGGAATTCTTAATTTTCTCCATTCTGGATAGGGACCAACATTTGAAATAAGTTTAGAGTCTAGACAAGTCGCATAAGTAGCGATGAATAAATACCAACCAATTTCATCTTCAAATATTTAGTGCAGTAATTTCATCTTCAAATATTTAGTGCAGTGTCTATGTGTTCCAACTACTCTGCTTCAACAATTCAAGTACCCAATGCCTAGCAAGATAGAAACCTGCTCTCTGATACCACAATGTTGACTCAAGAGATGAGTATGGTTCGGGCTGGGCCGCTGTTGGGAGCCTGACTTGGGCCCGGGTCAGGGCCTGGGAAAAAGGGACTTGGGCCGGCCCAATAAATTATCGGGCTGGCCCGGGTGGGCTCAGTAAGCCCGATTCGGGCCCGATAACTGATTTTTTAATTTTTTATTATTATATATATATTTATAATATTTTATTGTAATTAATTATATTTATATATTATTTAGATTAAAAAAATTATTTTTAAATTTAATCGGGCCTGAGTCGGGTGGGGCCCCAGCCTGGTTTTTGGATGTCGGGCCGGCCCGGACCCGACTCGTTATTGGGTTGGGCCTGGCTGGGCTGGCCCGATGCTCAGGCTTAGAGCTGAGAACCATACCTCAGTGTTATCTAAAAACTGAGAACTGAATGAAAGAATTCCATCTATTTCACTAATTCATGTGTTCATGCATTTCTCATCAATATTGATCATACATAACACAATACATATTTATAACGAAAAAAAATTGCAGATACGGGGCACCTTTCCACTAACTACTAGTGGCTATTACTAACATTCCATGTGCTTCCTAAGTTTCAAACCTATTCATCTGGTGGCTAAGCCTATCTCCAAAATGGCAACAACAATGTGTTCATGCATTTCTCATACATGACACAACACATTTATAAAGAAAAAAAATTGTAGGTACGGGGCACCCCAAGTCTGACTTGATTTTTATTTTTTGACACCATGGAAGTAAACAATAAGGCTGAATGACCAAACTACAAATTGGGCAGTGACCAATTCCAAACAAACAAAAAACTAGCAAATACTTGTTTAAATGAATGCCTTTGCAGTTCCATATAAAAATGTTTGGATTCAGCCCAATGTGCTTCCTTAAAGTGACATGACTCAGTGCCTTGAGAAAGTCATTCCAAAACCCATTAACCCATTAACAATACTTACAAGAGCAAAAGAGGAGGAGGGAGAGTGGAAAATATCTAGATAGATTGAACATGGTTTGACAAGATGGATATACAAATAGATTATTTGAAATCAATAGTAAAACATGGCTATCACATATAAACCAAATGATTCATGCTATGCGTTCTACTTTACTCGCATAGAAGATAGATGCAAAATCCTTATGATTTACATAAACTACTAGACTTTTGATTATAATCATGCTTGAAGTGATGAGCAACAGTAGAAAACTTCATGGGGTACAATATGTAGGTAAAATAGGACATCTTCACAAAGCGATCCAATATAAATTGAGGGTAACTTGTAGTGAAGCCTCTTGAGATATCTTAGATTGTTGTTCTAGCAGCAGGATAACACCGCCTGCATCACTTGAAAGGCAGAGTAGCCCTTCTAGGCACTCAGGCTGTGGGAACAATGAGGTCTCATTCTCCTAACAAAAACATTTTCATAATCTCAGACCCTTGTGCCTCCCAATACTATGGCTAGTATAGCGTAGATGAAAAAGTGTGTGACTGTAGTGAACTTATGCCACATGACCACCTCCTAGGAGAAAACCAACCATTGAATTTGGACTCACAATATATTTGGCAAACCTGTGACTCGGGCTCTATTAACAGATGACTAGGTCACTGGGTCAGCGAGTTGACTCATCGACTTAGTCGAGTTTTAAAATAACCATAATATAAATCACTGCAACTGAATCGGGCAAGTCAGGGGCTAGTCGAGCCGAGTTAGGGGCGAGCAGGGCCAACCTTGACTGGTGGCCAGGTTTTTTTTGGCGATTTGAGCTGACTAGGACGATTCCCAAGCCAAACCCAGTGAGTTTGCCAACTATGACGCACATATGCCAATCCTTCAAGCAAGGCGGGTGCTTCTTTTATGCATCTACCTCTAGAGATTTTCAAATTTCTCTGTTTACCTTTGGCGTAGTAAAACTTGGGCATGATTCTCAAGACAATGCAGGGTTTGCAGAACTACTAGACCCGAAAGAAACTAGTGTTAGAAATTCATAGAGCACAAAAATAAATATAGAATGGTCATCCACTATTTTGTCTTGGATGTATGTATCAATTTCCAGCAACATATTTTATGCCTTAAACAAACATAATTCATGCATGTAATGCTTCAAGCAAGACTGGCACTTCATTTACACATCTACCTCCAGAATTTGTCAAATTCTTCTGTACCTTTGGTGCAAAACTTGGATCCAAATCTCATGACAAGGCAGAGTTTGCTGAACCACTAGTCCCCAAAGAAACTAGTGTTATACATTCATAGAGCACAAAAATAAATATGGATTTGTCCATATATAGTCACCGGCTATTTCCTCTTGCATGTATATATCAATTTCCAGTAAGATATTTTATGCCTTAAGCAAACATAATTTATGCATGTGGGCATAGCCTTTCACTTGATTTTTTTGCATGGTTCAAACTTCAAACTAACCACCCATCAGATTTATTTGTAAAATTATGTATATTTAATGTTTACAATGTTGAATCCATATACAATCTTAACATACAGACTTAGTCAACATTTAGTACCATGAGGAAGTTTATCAGCAGCACTTACTAACCTCGTAGGTTTCATCCATATGCTTGCTAATTTCATATTATGTGGTTGAGTATACAAACTTAAGAAAGCAATTAAAAAGTTGTGCCTATGTCACATGGATCTGCTCAAATGGAGTAGTACCCTTACTGAACCGGTACGGTACAGATACCATTACAGTCCTGGGTACACTCTGGGTATGGTCAAAGCCGTATCAGGCATGGTCAACATATCCAGGACCATACCTGTCCATTTTCAGACTCGGTCAAAGTTGATCAAGTCAATGTTATCTGTATCGTACGATACGCACGCGTATCGTATAGGTCGAAGAAACCTATACGATACACGTTCGATACACAATACACGTGCGTATCGTATGTGTATCGTCCGTATCGTGCGATACAGGGGCCGTATCATACGATATGTGCAATACACCCCCGTATCGTACGATACGGGAGAAAACACAAAATTCTTTATTTTTTAAAAGTTTAAACACTCCTCCCTCTCTCTCTTCTTGTATTTCAAGACTCCAATAGACGGATGAGGGAGAGATTTTGCCCATTTTCATAAAAAATAACCAAGGATTCGTCAATTTGGGAGATATTATTGTTGAATCATGAAAGATGATAACTATATGTTTTGAACTTATAAAATTGTGATGTAATCTAAGTCCTGAGACTCTAAGTCCTAAGATTCTATAAAATTTTCAAGTTTAAAATTGTGATGGATGCTTATATGTTATTCTTGAAGATTTGATTTCTTATTTTTGAATGTGTCGTTGATACACAGGAATGTTCCTTATGTATGATGATCTTTTTTATATTTGAATACATTTTTCTTGATTTCTGATTTTTTGTTCATTTTTTAGATTTTTAATGATTTTTTCTATTTTTTCTGATTTTTAAATATTTGTTGTTTGTTGAGAAATGAGAGAACGAGAGAGAGGAGAGGAGGAAGAGAGAGAGGCGGTAAAAGTTTTTTTTCATTCTCGTGCTCTAATCTCTACTTAAGGTGAGATTAGGGCACAACTAAGACATTTACAAGATAAGGGCAATGAAAATATTAAAATGCCAAAACAGAACCCTACTTCTTAAATAGTCAAATAACTACCACACTTAAAACAAAGTTTCTAATTTCAACACTCTCCCTCAAGCTGGAGCATAGATATCAACCATGCTCAGCTTGGTACAACATCTAGAGAAATCACCAATTGGGAGAGCTTTAGTAAACATGTCTGCAGCTTGGTCTTCAGAAGCGACGTGAACAGTGGACACCACACCTTCTTTTATAAGGTCACGAATATAATGACAGTCCACCTCAATGTGCTTAGTTCTTTCATGAAAAA